>JBBPNY010000216.1:0-29111 GCA_038091165.1 Rubroboletus pulcherrimus
AATTACAACACCAGATTCACCATAATGGTTGGCCTCTCTGGAATGACCGAAGAAGAAAATGGTCCTGTCCTCTGCAACTACTATGCTGCCGGACTACCCTTCAAGTTAGCCTCGGATCTTCTACGATGTTCCGAGCCAAAAGCTCTCAAAAAATGGCAAACCAACACCAGTCGTCATGTTCAGAACCATGAACACCTTCGAGATCTTAAACGAGGAACTGTCCAAACCACCCGAAGGGATCCTAATGCTATGGACATAGATCGCATCCATCTATCTGGCCCAGAACGAGCACGCCGTAACAGGGAAAAGCAATGCTATGTCTGCCACAAAGTAGGATGTATGAGTTGAAAACATCCTGGACATCCCCAATACCAACCACAAAACTCCTCATCCCCATCCTCTCCACCTCTTTGCTCCGCTCGTAATCCCGAATGAGTTTGGACTGTTCAAACAGTCCAGAACCAGACCCCTGACGAATTGGACTCCTATATCTCTGGATTATCAAAGTCTACCAAATGTGATGAGATTTTTTAAATACTCAAGATGAGTTATGATGAAGATGCCGAAGAACCCCACGCAGCAGAAGAAGTTGAGCAGGTCCATCAGATACAAACTATGGATTTTTGAATAGGAGACTTGTGACAACGTCAAGCTCTCCTACCCTACCCACTGTAATAGTACCCTGCGAAGAGAAATCAATATTTGTTCCCCTTTCTCTTTCCTCAGTGGGAGGCCAAAACGTTGTATCAACCCCAGCCCTGATCGACTGTGGGGCAACTGCCTGTTTTATTGATTACGCCTTCACCAAGTGAAATCACCTCTGTCTCATCCCCCTATCCTGACCTTGCCAAGCCTATAATGCCGATGGAACCGAAAATCGGATGGGAGACATCCGGTACAAGGTTAAACTCCACATCTGGGTGGATAATGATGAAGAAGATTGCGACTTCCTCATCCTCTCTAGTGGGACACACCAGAACATCATTCTAGGAATGTCTTGGCTCGCCGAATGCAACCCTATTATCAACTGGGCCAGTCAAAAGGTCACCGTTTCCCCTCAAACAGCCCCACGAAAGCAAAATGGCCTAGAAATCCTTGGACAATGTTACCTCCTGCGGTACCTCCAGAACGATATTGATGTCAAACTTGCTAAACTTTGGATCAAGAAGTTTGACAAGCTCCCTGAACAAGTCTGAAAGGTCACACTATCTACGACCTTGGCCCAAGAAGCCATGCGTCTACAAACTGAAATATCAGAGAAATACAGGCAATTCTCTGACGTTTTTACTGAAGAAGAAAACACTGAAGTGCCTCCTCCACGATCATTTGATCACGAAATTCATCTGCTCCCTAGTTTTGTACCGAAACGCACATCAAATTACTCTCTCAACCCCGAGGAACTTGCTGCTTGTGAAAGATTTGTCAAGGAGAACCTCACCAATGGCAAAATCCAACCGTCCAAATCTCCTCAGGCGGCACCCTTCTTTTTCGTACAAAAAAATGATGGGAAGCTTTGCCCTTGCCAGGATTATCGATACATCAATAGCCACACAGTAAAGAATGCCTACCCGCTTCCCCGGATCAATGACCTCCTCGACAAACTTAAGGGATCTTCCGTCTACACCAAACTGGACGTCTGCTGGGGGTATAACAACATCCAGATCAAACCTGAAGATCGGTGGAAAGCTGCCTTTGTCACCCCCTTTGGACTCTACAAGCCTACGGTCATGTTCTTCAGACTTTGCAACTCCCCAGCCACTTTCCAGGCCTACATGAATGATGCCTTTGCTGACTTCATCGCTGAAGGATGGCTCGTCGTCTATATGGATGATGTCCTCATCCACTCCTCCGATGAAACCACTCACCACGAATGAACTCTCAAAGTACTCCAATGCTTTCGCGAACAACACCTCTATCTCAAACCTGAGAAATGCCACTTCGACCTCGCCAACGTTGAATACCTCGGCCTTGTTGTATCCCATGACTGTATCAAGATGGATCCTACCAAACTCTCTGCTATTGAAGACTGGCATCCGCCAGAGAATATCTCAAAACTTCACTCCTTCTTGGGTTTCTGCAACTTCTACTGCAAATTCATTCCCACCTGCTCTGACATCACACATCCCCTCCACAATCTCACCTACAAAGGGGCTCTTTGGCAATGGGGCACTGATCAGGAACGCGCATTCTTAAAACAACCCATCCTCCACATCCCTGATCCTACGAAGCCTTTCTTTGTTATGACTGATGCCTCCCAGACTGCTGCGGGTGGGGTACTCATGCAAACAGATGGGAATGGTGATCTCCACCCCTGCTCCTACATCTTGAAATCTTTCAGGCAAGCCGAGAGGAACCACAACATCTATGACCAGGAGCTCCTCGCCGTTATTTACAGATTGGAGGAATGGTATTACTACCTCCGGGGCACCAGCCTCCCCGTCACTATCCTCACCGATGACAAGAACCTTTTGTATTTTAAACAGCCTCGCAAGCTCTCCTCCCGGCATGCCCGCTGGCAAATGTTCCTACAGGACTATGACCTTACCTTCACCCACCTTCCTGGCTTCCAAATGGGTCCCACTGACACCCTCTCCAGGCGGGATATGGTCGATACTTCCCAGGACAATGCCACCCTCCAGCTTCTCCCCAACTCCCTTTTCTCCCGTTCACTCGACCTCGCTATAGTTGAAAAGATAGCTACCTCCTCCGCCACTGACCCTTTGGTTGCCAATGCTCTTACTGCCATGTCTCTTGGCACCAGTCTCCTTCCCTGCCCCCGCCCCGACGATTGGTCATACGATGGCATCAACCTCACCTTCCAAGGCCAGCTGTACATTCCCGAGGACTGTTGGACCCCCCTTATCTCCTCCATCCACAATGCCCCTCATGGGGGCCATGCGGGTGCTGCCCATACCCTTGCTCTCCTTTCCCACGACTACTGGTGGCCGGGCATGTCTACCTTCATTCGTCATTACATTGCTGGTTGTGCAACCTGTCAACAGCACAAGGTCAACATCCATCCTACGTGCCCCCCTCTTACTCCCATTCCCACCACCGCCACAAGCCCTTTCCAGCATCTCACTATGGATCTCATTTCGGGGTTGCCTTCTGTTGGCCCCCTGGATACTGTGTTGGTCATGGTGGACCACGGCCTTACCCGGGGGGTGCTCTTCATCCCATGTTCCAAAACGGTATCCATCGCTGACATCGCCTCCCTGTTCTACAAACACGTCTTTCCCTGTTTTGGACTCCACGACCATGTGATATCCGACCATGGCCCCCAATTTGCCTCTACCTTCACTCTTGAACTCTGCTGTCTCCTCCACTACGATGTCGCCCTATCTACTGCCTACCACCCCCAGACTGATGGCGAAACTGAACGAGTCAACCAAGAGCTCGAAACCTATCTCCGACTATTCTGCCAGGAGAAATCTGAATCCTGGCCAGATCTGCTTCCCATGGCCGAATTCCACCACAATTCTATGACTCATTCAGCAACTAAGCAATCCCCATTCTTCCTAATGATGGGATACCAACCCCACACCTACCGTATGATTGGTCCGACTTTTGTGTCCCACCTGACCAACCAGCTCACCGAATTAGCCTCTGCCCAAGAGGAAGCCAAATCTGCTCTCACCAACTTCCAACGGATCATGACAGATAGGAACCGCAGCAGATTTGTCCCCTTTGTCATCGAACAACAAGTATGGCTAGAAGCTACCAATCTACCCCTATTGTCCAATCAAAAACTGTCTCCTAAACAACACGGCCCCTTTTCCATCAAAAAGGTCATTTCCGTTTGGGAAATGCCCTTGACATCCTAAAGGAATATAAGACCACCTATTATCTTTGAACTCCATGTCAGAACCCATCAAATACTCCCCCGCTGAAACCATCATCATCCCTGCCTTTGATATCGCTTACACCCTTGGCTATACTTTCTCTCAACTCGCCTGGCTTCGAAGGACGTTCAACATCTTCACCATAAAAGGCCTCTCTGAAGCCCTTCGTCACCCCCGTACTCACCTGTGCTTCTGTCAGTACGAAGACTGTCCCTGGCATTATTAACTCAATGGTTGTCTTCCTCCCTGCCCCTGCCCCTGACTCTGCCCTCCAAGTCCCCGAAACCCCCCCTGTCAACATCCATTGTTTTGGATTCGTCGCCTGCCGACTGGTCTTTATCGCTGTCCTCCAATCTCTAGATTTCAATGCCTTCCTTACCTCCCACCGGCCTCTTCACTCCTTCGTCATCTTACTGTGTCTTATCAATGCCTATCAACAAGTCTACCTCCACCAAACATTCTTCACCCAAAACGATCATTGATATGGAACTGGCCCTCATGACTCCTCCCTCTCCAAATCTCTCTCCTCTCTTAGGAGTGAAATATTGGACCTCCTGTACTATGCAGGCTTCGCCCAAGTTGTCAATGAGATTCCTCCCCCGCAGATTGCCCACATCCTTAGACCCCTCCTCCAAGTGGCTACCCAAGCGAAACGCATTGGGTATCGCACTGATGCGACAACATTTCCCAATCCTCCCATCCACCCGCAGGCGGTTGTTAATGACTGCCCCACTGATCAACCCTCTACCTCCCCTTCTCCCATTCCTATCCCCAACCCGTCCATCCAAACCTTTGCCTCTGTCCAGGAGTCCTACGCCTCCTACCCCAGACCCCCTACTTCCTTTCCAGAACCTCCTTCTCAAGTACTCAGCCCTGTGAGCTCAACTCTGGAAAGAGGTGAAAACCAGTCGCCAACCACCAGCGTTGCCTCAGAAACAGAGTCTTGGGACTCCTCGAGGACCCCCTTCTCAGAAATTTTGAATGCATCCCCAGTGCCATCTCCTACCCATCAATACCCCCAACCCACGGATGAGGCCTCCACTCCCCCTTCTCAACAACGAACTCTCCGTTCCCGAGCCCATATCACTCACATCTCCCGATGTCTCGCCCAAGCGCTCCACACCACCATCCCTGCCATCCAACAATCTTATCCCATTATCTCCCCAACCCCTGACCAACCCGTCTGTTTCGGGTGTGGCAAACCTGGACATTTCTGACCTGAATGCCCTACCACCCGCTGCCCCTTCTGCAACCATCTCGCCCCCAGACACCCTGTTCTCCGTTGCCTCCAGCAACGTTGCTCTCTCTGCAATCACAGAGGCCATACTCTCGGACGTTGCCCTCAGGAAACTGGCACCCACCCTGGAGGAGGGTGGGATGAATGGAACCCTGACGATCAGTATGACTACAAAGTCAACGGGGGAGAACAATCCGGCCCCGACCTCTGATTATGGTACGTTCGTTTGCGATACAGTGTATTTGCCTTATGGGGGAGCTATTGTTACAATCCAACCCACCTCTCTCACCACATATCACTCCTTGTTCCTAACTGTCTCTCCCCTTAACCTTCTTCCCTTTCTGTACTCCTGTTCATCATCCCCTATGTCCCTCTGATACATTACTCTCTATTACTTGTACCATTCTATCAGTTCATTTCTATCCGTTGTCTACAGAACCGCACTGCCTTTCCCCAATTCCCCTCCACGTTTCACCTTTGTGTTTCATTGTACTTACCAGTTTCCTTGACTATCCCTTATAGGATACTCTGGCCTTGTAGTACGTCTAGTTACCATTACCACTGCACACAGCACGGTCTGTGCACAGTCATGTAAACATATATAAGCCCCTTGCTGTAGTACTAGCCCCCCAGCTAGTTCTACGCAAATACAGTGTATCTTCTGGCGTATACTTTCTCATAAGTCTCCTGGCTACTGAAAGTGCCAGCTACTAGTTCTTCCAACACTTCACCTATGGTCCAGAACCTATGGTGCTGTAAGCATCGTAACATTCTGGCATACCAGTTCTACCTAAGTCCTCAGGCTACTTCAGATTGCCTGCTACTCGTCTTTTGTGTTACCTTCCTAGTTTAACACTAGGAGTAGCGGTAGCATTGTAACAAAAGAACTAGCTCTACCTATCGCAATTGCTACCTAGCTTTTGCCCAGCATTTCCAATCTCCAGGAAATCCTCCAGGATCCTAACCTCTCAGCCAAGGATAGGCAGAACTACAATCTCCACCAGCTAAACCAGGAAAGGGCCGCTGCCACTATCAGGCAGAACAAATCAGCTCAACAACAAACTCATCAATCTTGTATCATTGCACCACCCTCTGACTCTTCTGATGAACATTTCACCTCTCCATTGCCCATGCCAACATGAAGCTTGCCTGCACCTGCAACCTTCAACCCCATCCAACAGTGCTGATGAGAACCATTCAGCAAGGTCGAAGATGCCAATTGGTGTTACAACGCTACCACTTCATAACAGTGTAATACTAGGAAGGTAACACACTGACAGTGTATGAAAATTTGCTCCCTTTTCTCATCACTTGGATAGTAGAAGAAAAAACAAATGTTATATATGTACTATCAACTAGTTTACATGCAAGTATTTAAATACATAGTAAAACATCACATCCAATGGATTATGCCAGGTCATGCATCATCACTAGGTGGGAAAGGTGATGGCAAGGGGGGCAGAGGGAATCGGGGTGAGGGCAAGAGGTGGACTGGGGCAAGACACTGCAGTGTGTGTTACGATGCTACCGCACTTCCTTGGTGAAGCCTAGGATTGGTAACACAAAGAAACTAAAGTAGGCACTCTGAAGTAGCCTAGAGACTTAAGAAGATGAGAGGTACACCAGAAGATACACAGTAAATTGTGTAGAACTAGCTGGGAAGTTAAGTTCTACTGCTGGAGTTTAGATAAGTTATAGGATCACGCACAGACCAAGCTACAGTATGTGTGATGGTAGACTAACTGGATCATACTATGAGGCCAGAGGATTCCGAAAGGGGAAAGTCCTCATGAAAACTGGTAGGCACAACATGAGGGAAACATGAGGCAAGGTTATGAATGATGGAGATGAAGAAGGCAGTGTCAGTTCCTAATGAATAGGAATGGAAGAGGGACTAACCATATGGTACAGCAGAAGGTTAGGTTTAATAGGGCAAAGGCTGTATTGATCCCGTGGGTCAACACAGGAAAGGAACAGTGGTCTGAAGTAAGGGATACTTATCCACTAGAGTGGGAAAGGGATTATAGGTAAAAGAGGAAGAAGGGTGAGCCTAAAGGGAAGGGTCGTGAAAGGACCAAAGATGAGGACCAATGCTAAGCCACACAACAACCAAGAGCTAATCCAAAGGCTAGGATTCGAGGTGTAGAAGTAGAATTCCAAGACTAGGAAATGTACATGCGCTATGCTACTAACTATATACTAACTACACAAACCCTATACCCTAATGACTAAGCAAGTCTAGGCAGTACTAGACTGATGACATAATGATGATGCAATGGTGATGACAAAGGCTAGATCAAGCCGGAGAGGGGCCAGACCATAAGGTAACAACTGGGGCAAGGTGAGTACAGGGAGTCAGTGCAAGTAAGAAGCCAAGCCAAGGATTGAATGGTAAATAAATAACCAAATGCTAAGGGGAAGTGGCAGAAGCTGTGGGACGACATGAGAAATACAACTGATGATGGGAGATGCGGCAAAGGCTGTGAGTGATAAGATAAGATAGCTGAATACTACCTAAGTGGATGTGAAACAAACAGTGCAGGGACCCAGTGGCCTTAAGGAAGTGGCAGAGAGCCCTGGGAGAGACATGGCGAGAGTGTAGCATAGTGCATACATGGTGTGATCATTTCAGGTCGGGCCAGACCATTGGTTTGTAACAGCATGCACTGTGTTGTGTTTCTAGAGAAGGTGAGTGAGAGCAAGGGTGGAGTGGGGCAATTGGAGCAAGGGCAATTGGTGGACCGGGGCAGGATGTGGTGCGCACTGTGTCATGCATCATCACTAGGCAGAGAGGGTGCTGGCAAGGGCAGGGCAAGGGTGGGGTGAGACACGGTGCACACATGATTGCGTGCACCATGTCGTGTGTCCAGGAAGAGTGGGTGAGGGTGGACCGGGGTGGACACGATGCACGCTGTGTTGTGTGTTGTCACTGGGCAGGGACTTGGAGGGCAAGGACAAGAAGCGAGGGAAGGGCAGTGTTATGATACAGACTAATTTCAAACATTTTATACATAATCTTTCCCCTTAACCTTTTCTATTTCTCATCATGTGACCCGGAGCATATGACCATGGGAATACACATGTAACTAGGCCTAGAGCCCATGAGGTCATGCCTCATAACTTTAATCTCCATCTACCCTCAATCTCACCCTTTTCATTTCTACTCTTCATTCTCAGGGTAGCTTCTTTCATTTACCTATACATAGTAGTTCTTTCCGTGCACTGCTTGGTCTGTGCACGCTCGTGTAACATATATAAAGATAGACACTGAGGCTACAATCCTCAGTTGAATTCACTTGGTTCTTATGCTCTATTGAGGGGAACTTAAGTTTTTGCACTCACTCCACTTCACTTGTGCTGCCAGCAATAGTGAACACTGCAAATAGCTAGTCCAGCCAGTGCCGGAGAGCTGTTGGAGAGTAGAAGGATTAGGTGTGTGGAACTTAGTGATAGTGTCTGGCACATTTTGTAAGTTGCCATGTGGTTCCCACATACTGTACGATCTGTTTCGTCGTAACCCTTCCAGTGCACTAGATACTCAATTTTCCCTTTTTTCATGTGTGAAGCAGCAACATAGTCGACCTCATATTGCTCAGATCCTTTCTCATCAACTTCAATGGTGTTGGAGCATACTACCTGCTGTCCAGGTAAGGTTTTCTGATAAGGTTTGACGCATGCAATATTGACAGTAGGATGGATGCATGTGGACTTCGGCAATTTGAATTCAACTGCATTTGGAAGGACCCTGATAATTTCATAAGGACCAATCCATTTTTGCATGAGCTTCTTGGCTGCATAGGGAAGCTTGAGTTTGTCTGTGGATAACCAGACTTGCTGGCCTTTCTCATACTCCAGAGCATTGGACCATTTAGATTTGGCTGAGCACTTCATTTTTTCCCATGTTTCTTCTAACGCCTGCTCTATTTCTCAGTGGGATCTGCCTAGTGCCTTGGTGAATCCAGATAACTCCTTGGCATGACCTTCAAAATCTAATCATGGGTAGTAGTTTTGAGTGATGGTGAATGGGGAAGTGCTGGTTGTGGTAGATAGGGAGTTGTTGTGATGAAATTGCACCATCTTGATCCAAAATCTCCTTGCTTCTTTGCTACATAAGTGTGGAGATACTGTTCCAGATCTTGATTGATTCTTTCAGTCTGGCCATTAGTTGTTGAATGATAGGTGGTGGAGATTTTCTGGGAAATCCTGAGGAGCTTACAAAGCTATGTAGTGAGGTTCAAAACAACAAACTGTGATCCTCAATTGGAAACGACTGAACAGGGAAGTCCATATACACACCAGATATTGTCTCTAAATATAGAAGCTAAGTCTGCAGAGGAAACCATATCGTCAGTAGGAATAAAAACAACTTCTTTGGAGAACTGGTCAATGATAATGCAAATAGCTGTAAAAGAATGTGCAAGCCCATAATGAAATCTATGCTAAGATCTTCCCAGGGATGTTGTTGTTACAACCCAGCAATCCCCATACAACTACTACCCCTTTTCCTTTCCTTCTGCCCCTTTATCCTTTCTACCAACATCCCGTTTCTAGCTACCTTTAGCAGCCAGCACTGCTGTGCTTCAGACTGACACTATATGTTCCGTTTTCCTCGTTGTCTGTACCACTACCCCAGTCCTCGTTCTGCCTCATGTTCTACTCGAGGACCGGTACCATTACTCCACTACCACATTTCCCGTCTTATCTCTTATCTCCATATGCTCCCCGTCTTACCTCATGCCAACCGGTTTCCAGATCATTCCCCTTTAGGGATTCTCTGGCCTCATAGCACATCTGTATCAGTATATAGGCAGAAGCATAGAACTAGGCTCTCTAGCTAGTTCTACACAATTTACCGCGTATCTTCTGGTGTTCCCTCTTCAGGATTCCTAAGAGACTACAAGCTACTCTAGAGTGCTTGCTACTACACTTCTTGTTAGACTACCAATCCAAGCAGTATGCTGGAAGAGTGGTAGTGTCGTAACAGTTGTGACATGGGAAGAGGAAGGAGTTTTCCTGCCGGTGCCTTTGACTTACCCTTCGTGAGGGCACACACTTGGCAGCGAACTATGTAGTCCTTGGCATCTTTCATCATTCCAGGCTACAAGAAGTGCCACATAAGTACATGGATAGTGCAGGCATGACCAGAGTGGCCCGCAATAGGAGGATCGTGACAGAGATTAAGAAGCTTGAGTAGTAAGGTAGAAGGGACAAAGACTTTGTTTTTGGGATTTTTGAAAATAGACTCATCATCACTGAAGATGAGGTTGTTGATCACGTTGACTCCCTCTCTAAGGGAAGCTTCACGTAACTTATCATAAAAGGAAGAGAAGATAGAAACATTGTTAATAAATAACTCCTGAGGAAGAACCATAACATCCATATTATGACCAGGTGTGGCATCACTGTGATCCAGTCTCTGGGAGAGGGCATTGGCCTGACCATGACTGGTACCAGGCTTGTATACCATTATATAATTGAATTCTTGAAGAAGTACATGCCAGCACACCTGTCGACCTGATAAGGTTTGTGGCTTCTGCCAGTATTCCAGGTTCTTGTGGTCAGTTCAGAGTTCAAATTGTTCCTGACCTATTAAATAATACTACCATTCATCTAAAGCATGAATGACTGCAAGGAATTCCTTGTTGTAAATAGGGTAATTGTGCTCTGTGCTATCAAAAGAGTGAGAAATAAAGGTGCATGGGTGCCACAAACCATCTTCACAATGCATGGAGAATACTGCTCCCATGGCAATATCAGATGCATCTGTTTCTCCCCACATCTCCTTGTCTCAGTCTGGAGAAGTGAGGAGAGGAGAGGAACAGAACTTGTTCTTCAGCATTTCACATGCTGCTTGCTGTGTGGGAGCCCATGTGAATGGTGTATCTTTCTTGGTAAGATTGTTCAGTGGGTGGGCAATCTTGGTGAAACCTTCTATGAACTGCCAGTAATAATTACAAATCCTGAGGAAGCCTTGGAGCTGCTTTAAGTGAGTCAGAACTGGCCAATCCAGGACCCCCAACACCTTCTTTTCCTGCATCTCAACTCCTTCTTTAGATACTGTCATTCTTAAAAAGTCTACTTTGTTCTGTGAGAAGGCACATTGCTCAGACTTTTCATATAGGTTGTTCTCGTGCAATCACTGAAGAACTTCCTTAATAATGGCCTCATGCTCTTCCCATCTTTGTCCTTTTGTGAATGTCATACAATCATCGATGTAAATTACCAATACTGCATACATGGCATTATACATATCATTCATCATCTGTTGGAATGTAGGAGGCAAATTAGTCATTCCAAAATACATAACAGTGGGTTCGTAAGCTCCAATAGGCATTACGAAAGCACCTCTTTCCATTTGTAACCTTCTTTAATTCTCATATTGTTATAGCTCCAATGTAAGTTGAGGGCTGTGAACATATCTGTGCCCTTTAGGCAATCAATCAACGTGGAAATTACAGGAAGGGGGTATGTATTCTTTAGGGTACCTTCATTTAAATAATGATAGTCCATAATGAGTCATTTTTTACCACCTCTTTTGGGAATCAAGAAAATAGGGGCGCTCTGTGAGGACTTGGAGGGGCAAATATCACCTTTCTTGAGCTCCTTGTCCAAGAAGATCTGTACCTGATCCATTTCCTCGTTGGAAAGCAGAATGACCCAACCCTTTTTGGGAATGAAGTCCTCTTTAAGATCAATCCTGTGATCCCAGGGTTTATGTTCAGGCATTTACTCCGACTCATTTTCTGACAAAACATCAAGGTGCTCATGGTAGGCCTCCAGGACCTTTTCCTTGAAACCTTTTTCAATAACGTTAATGAAGATCGCTGATCCCATCTCAAAAGGGATGGCGTGGTTGTGCAACAGCAGGCATTCAACCCTGTGATGCAGTACTTGGCAGTACTCTGTACACTGCTTAAATGTATGTGTTTTGTGGAACCAGTCCACATTGGGATTGTGGCAGTAAAGCCAATCATAACCTATAATTACATGGTGGGAACCCAGCAGTCTGAACTCGCCAGCAATATATGACAGGCCCAGTTTGCAATGCTAGTTGTGAATGGATCTGTGATGCTGGCATCACAGTTGGAGCCTAAGACGCAATTTCAAAAGAGTGATGATCCACAAATTTATTGACATAGAAGGATTTGAATGTGTTGTATGAATGATGTAGCTTTATATCAAGTGCAATGGAGTGAGGGCTGTAGATTGGTATGAGATGTGCTGCAGTTTAAATTGAGTCAATGTGGATAACTACATAGTTGGGTGTGTCATCAGGAAGAGTGCATGGGTGAATGATCCACATTCCTGTTATGAAACCCCCATTCTCCACACCTTTTCCTTCACTCTCAGACTCTGTTACGACACTACCGCACTGTAGGTTCTGGACCAAGGTGAAGCATACAAAGATACTGGTAGCTGGCACTCTGAAGTAGCCAGAAGACTTAGGAGGGATTCCTAATAGGCCAGAAGATACGCGGTATATTGTGTAGAACTAGCTGGGGAGCAAGTTCTACAAAGCAGGGGTTTATATATGTTACAGGATCGCACACAGACCAAGCTATGCGCGATAGTAGGCTAATCTAAATGGGGGTGCGCCTCAAGGAAGCTGGCAGGCATCCCATGAGGCGATGGGATCAAAGAGGCAGCGCGGTTCCAAAAGGAAGAGAGGAACCGGTCCAGGGGTACATCAAAAGGGGGCAGTAAAACTGCCAGGGTGAAACAGGGGAATAAGGGCTGTGTAGATTTTAGGAGATCGACACAGGAATGAGATGGTGGTCCGAGGTAATGGTAGTACTTGTCCACAAGGTGGGAAGTGAGGGCCAACGTTCTAACGTTGTAAGTAAATGTGGGATAGGAGAACACCAAACTGTTGGTTTGTAACATACGAGGCTGTTTTTGCCGTTTTTCTGCCCCTCTCAAGCAAAAGGAACCTCTCACTCGGAATCACCTCCTCACTATCTCCGGTGATCTCCCATGTCCACTTGTTTATGATGACCTCCTTTTCATGTGTCAGCTCTGTGTCAGCTTCTTTGCCCTTTTGTGGCTTGGAGAGCTTGTTGTTCCTGACATAACATCCCTCTGTGACCCTTTCAAGCTTAGCCTTCGTCACCACGTATCTACCACTTCCCACTCTGCCCGCTTCCTTCTCCCTCACAATAAATCGGACTCTCACTTTGAAGGCAATCTGATTGTCATTCAGCATAACGAGTTGCCTCCTGATCCCCTTGACCTCTTCCTTTCTTACCTTGCCACCCATGACCGCTTCTTTCCTGCTCACCCCCAGCTGTGGCTGAAGTTTGATGGGTCGTCACCCAGTCGGTCATGGTTTCTTTCCCGACTCCATGAATCCCTACCCTCATTCTTCTCGGGCCATTCCTTGCATGCTGGAGGTGCTACCTCACTTGCAGCAGCTGGTGTCCCCCCTTCTCAGATCCAAGCTATCGGCAGATGGCGTTCCGGGACTTGGGAGCGTTACATACGAAGGCACCCAACCCTTCTCCAGGCTCTGCTCTTTCATGGTCGGTCCATACACGATCCACTGTTTGCGTCCATTACGTAGTGTGCTGTTATCTTTTCTCAAACCGTTTATATTGATGTTACGAAAGAAAAAAAATAAAAAATTCCCTTCCCTCCCCCCCCCTCTGAATAGCCTTAATAGCATGTTTCACACCTCATTTTCCTCAGAGCTTTTTCAGTTTATTCGGTGCCTTTCTCATAGCTATTCGAGCTTGGCATTAGTGTAATCCAATCAGAGTTTTACACACTATCCATAGCATGTGAAGCTCGAATTTGCCTATTATCCCCACTTCTTGCGTGTCGAAGACAAATTAGCTGTAGTTTGGTTTATTGCATTATTTTGCAATATCTATGCCCTATTTGCAAGGCTTTGTCAACGCAATTTTTAGATTATGTAAGCAGTCTCTAAGCGAACCAAAAGCAGCTTCTACTCTCACCACATAGCCATTTTTGGATATCACTTGATATTTTATGTTTCTGACATTTTTGACATAACCCTGCATGTCCCCCTACCACTTTGATGCAGACCTGGCACTTCCCTAGATATCAGAATAGCCCCACAGCATGCATGAGACCATGTAGACAACATCTTCATAATGATTTGTAAATACAAAGTATTCAAAAAAGCGAAATATCATCATATTACCATGTAGTTTACTGGTGTATAAGTAAACCAAACTGTGAATATATGGCACATTAATGGGAGATTTACTCAGGAACAGATGTTGAAAGGATATATACAGTCAAAACAAAGAACATTTTTACTGCCATGTCTGGTTTGGGGCTATTCTAATATCTAGGGAAGTGCCAGGTCTGCTGCAGAAGCCACAATGGTGTGTTCTTTATATGTTTTTCAAAGTCTCCTAAGATTGCGATTATTTTCCCACACATTATATATGTTTATTTCACTCTTCCCAGGTTCAATTATGACTAGATAGTGTCAGGAAGGTGGGATGACATTGAGAGGAATGTATACCACCTGCCCATATAGTTATAATTCACAGATATGTCATATTCTATTTTCTATACCCCTATCAATAAAAAAGCTAAAATACACTATTGTGCACTTTACAACACATCTGGAAAAGATATATTGATGGAATACAAGTGTATAGCTATGCAATGAATCCCCATACCAATCCAAGCCATTATAGCCATCAGGACAGCTTCCCAAAGTGACCAAAGGGGCTAGGAGGTGAATTGACTGTAACACAGTTAGCTCTCATTCAACCAAGCTGTGCTTGTAATATGTTCTACTCACATATGAATAGTAGCTGGGCATGTAATAATATAGCACATATGTCAAGAATGTGGATATATTTTTCTCTGTTTATTATATGTTGGCTAGACAACTATACTGGACCTCAGAGACTTATATAAGCAGTCAAAAGATGTATTTTAATGATATATATGCTGTTATATTGATTTACAGTATCAAAGTGATAGGGGAACAAGCAGGGTTATGTCAAAAATGTCAGAAACATAAAATATCAAGTGATATCCAAAAATGGCTATGTGGTGAGAGTAGAAGCTGCTTTTGGTTCGCTTAGAGACTGCTTACATAATCTAAAAATTGCGTCGACAAAGCCTTGCAAGATAGGGCATAGATATTGCAAAATAATGCAATAAACCAAACTACAGTAAATTCTGCAAAATGTAACTACAATAATCACAGTCAATTTTTGCAGTAAAATCCCCGCTGTGGCTAGCATTGAGTGTTGAGCCCATGATATCGAGCGCGATGCCCGAAGGTTTGAGCACATGGCCCGAAGAATTCAATATTTCATATGGCCACACTGAGGGTGTTCGGTGTCCCACTGAGCTCAATGCCCCAAAAAGGGTGCAAGTTGAAGCGTGGTTGTCCGGCTTTCCATACACATATGCATAGGCTGGGCGTTCCCGCGTTTCCTATGTGTCCCACTGGAGCTCGACTGGTTGACAGTATCGTTGACGCTAGCATGCTCTCGGACGATCAATGACCACTTCTCTGGTTCACTACGAGCAGACTTCCTCACCCATCTGTGTCAAAGCCACAGAGTCGCCAGAAATTGCTCTCAAGTGCTATCATGACGCCGGCCGAGCCATCGCCTCTAACGAGCCAGCTAGAGCTGAATATGCCGTGCAATTAATTATCCATGTCCCCCTGTTCTCACCACAGAATGCGCTCCATGTCCTGCAAGCGGCTGAAACGGCCTCTGCAGCCGGTAACCTCACGCTTTCGATTGAATTTGGTGAGTAGGTGAACATACGAAGACGGGGGATCAAGGTTTGGACTTTTGAACCTGACCGATGGAGCAGCACGGTCTGAGATGCGATCACGATTTGACGATGATACTCTGGAGAGAGAGGGGAGTCAATTCAGTGGGGATTTCCAAGGCAACCATATGTGATCATACTGTACCATCCTACTCGCAAAGTGAGTCACCGCGATTCTCGCCGCAATGTCCGTCACTTGCTAAACTCGATACATAGTGGCCAAGCATCCAATCCAACTTTTTTCCTCCTGTGCGCTTCTTCAAGACGTTGAAGAGTTCAAGACCCTTCATACACTCGGTTTCCGTCATGTCTATATCCTACCTCGCCTCGCATTTACTGCTGTCCCGGGGATACGGATGGTCCCTTCTAGCTTCTCTTCCAGATACCCCTCGGTTATCGCAGCGGGCTTCAACCTGTTAAAATGTCGGGGCCTCTTTTTCTATGTCGCGTCGCCGATTGTTGTCGTTCTGAGGTACGAGTCTCTGGTTAGTTTAGGGTAATGCCTGTTCTGACACACTGGCACCTCAGTGGCTATATGAAACCTACCTCGTATGACGGTGACCTTTCCGCAACCCTGAATGCACGGTGTTGGATTGGTGACACAACATTTTATGTGCCAGGACCGACCCGGTTGATGCATACCGAAGTTGATTCCAATCACGTTGAAGATGCGAGCCGTATCAAGAGTTCGATTTTAGAGCAACGCCGTATCATCGGCAAAGTCGGTTTGGTGTTTACTTATTTATTTACCTTTTTTCTCCCAAGCTTCTTGTCGTGTATCGCATCAGTAAAAGTCGCTATGGCACACACGACCTTCATTGAGCCAGTCGTCGTTGAGATTCGAGCCGAGCGCCAGTGTAACAAAGTGTTACAACGAGGTTCACCCGTTGCATCTGCCAGGTGCCTCGTCGGGTTGTGGAGTTGTTTGAACTTGAGCAGCAGGCGGTGAGGGGCAAGGCATCTGGTTTCGAAAGCATGACATTCATCATGGTATTCTGTGGTCTTTGTGTGCACAGGAACGTGACACGCAACGGCCGACGCGAGCGCCAGGTATCTCGACGGGGCGAATGTCTGTAGAGTGAACATGTACATGATCCCCCAATCCTCGCATGAATTCGAATGTTTGCGCAGGAACTGGAAGCCAGCTGGCTACGGCACTCCCGGGCATGTGATAGCGTGCACCAAGTATCCCGATTCTCTAGTGCGTGGGCACAGACTCGTCACCGCATCGGTCGTCTCATGTTAATAGGTACGACATGACAACAACATTGGTATTGGAGACGGTCGTTCCTAGTGACCTATGTACCGTCTGGGCCTCCGTTCCTTCCCCCCCAGCAGGCTCGGAGCAACAGCCTCTCTCCAGGGCAAGTGCTCACGGCACCTCGATCATGCTATAGCTCCTGCTAGCTCGTACCATGACGTTGATCGACCGACCTGAACATGCGCTGCATCTAGACTTCATCGGTGCCCCTTTGAGTGAATATCCCAGCAAACTTAGTCATGAACGGGCTTATCAGGATTCAGAAGGATACTGCGAGGTGACACAAACTGAAAGAACTATACCTGTGGACATGCTCGTGATTGATCGTGGTATGTACATGTACTGCACTGAATCACCCAGGTTAATTCGCCCCATCATGTGCGCCTGAACGACAACAAACAATCCACGTGGGGAACGTGATCGCAAGCCTGAGGGTAGAATAGCCCGATTCTTGCTGATGCTGATCCAATCTAAGTCTAACGATTTAGGTGACATGAAAGGAACGCGCACCGTTAGATGAACAGTCGTGGCCGGGGGTCGGGATGGGTCATTCCCTTGTTGTGCCTAATAAGACGTGAGCTGTCGTGGCAAGGTCCAGCACCACCAAAAAGAGACAAACCGGGTCGACTGTCCTTGCATCCGCAGTATGTTGCCCACTACCGGAAGCACCTGCGTTCGGATGCTTGGGAACAGTTGGCTTCGCAGTCGATTTAGCCTGTAACGCGTGATGAGTCCCTGTATACACATCCGAGGAACAACAAACCTTTTTCTTTCTGGCAACTCCTGCGACACTTCGCTAAGACGGTATGTTAGACACACCGCATCCGATCGTCTATCAAGGAGAAGCACTCACTGGCTCACGTTGACCCGCAGCCATCCTGGAGGGGCCCTTGTTTGTGGTATCCACTCCGACCGGCGAGTGGGAAGGTGATTGATGATTGAGAGGCTGCCGCGACATTCCAGAAAGTCGACCAAGTTCGTGCGAGGCCGGCTGCTTGTGACTCTTCTTCGGTAGCCACCTCCATATTGAACGGCCCTGGGGTGACTCGGCAGTATCACGGTTTTCCCCCGAACGTGCCTCAGGAGGAGAGGTCACTGGTGGGGAATCCGACAGTTGTGATACGCCACGGGGCGGGTCCAGCGGCGGTCTCTCGTCTTCTCGGGGATCGGCAGAAGAGGTCGGGGATGGTGGCTTCAGCAGCGTCAACACGGAAGCAAGAAAAAAAGATGACGTGATGGCCAACCTCGTCAAAGTCGAATTGAGGAGCGGGTACGCTGGATGGCACCTCAATCTATGCCATCGTGAGAACTCGCCTCGATGAGAAAACGAACAAACTCATACGTCGAGGAGATCGCCGCCGTCGTCGTCGTCGTGTCCTTCGGACTCGCGTGGGCTGGACTTGCCGGGATCTTCCTGTTGCACGTACACTATGGAGTCAGCGCGACTGTTCTGGTGACGGAACGAAAAACTCCTACCGGATTAGAGTCGGCTGGTTTGTTCTCTTGGTCACCCAGCTGCTCGCCTTGTTGTCCTTCCTTGCGAGTAGATGCCTGACACAATTTGTCAATACGAGAGATGGAATGGGGTTTATCTGACATGCCAGAGCGATAGAGGCACAGATACTTACATGGGAAGGGCCATATGAGTCTGGAAGAATCTGTGCAAGATCATGAATGATGATTTTGCCGTCAATCCGTCCTGTCGCGAGATAGCTACTGTTCGGGGAGCTGACGATCGACCGTAAGTTGACACTGTCCTCGATGACAGTGTCAATCCGAGTCAGTGTTGATGCGTCCAGGAACCAGGTTGACTGCCGCATAGCGGTAGCAATGACTTTGCCATTGGCGGCTAGAGTGATAGAGTGAACGTCGCCACCATCGAGAATTGGTGATTCGGCAAGTTGTGACCCCGTAGCGACATCAAAAGACCTAATCTTCTTATCGCGGGATGTGGCAAAGATTTGCTGTCCGTCGTCTGACCATGCAAGCGGAGTGGCCGGGGACCAATCAGGTGTGGTGGTCTTGATGGTAATGAGCTCGTCGCCGTTGCGACTGTCGAAAACACGGATCGGGCCATTGTCGCATGTGGTGGCGATATGCTCGCCGTTGGGGGAGAATTTGATTCCACCGACACGATCGTCATGTTTGAGTGGGCCAACAAGCCTCTTCCCCGTCGTTATGCTCCAAATGCTCACTTTCTTGTCATAGCGTCCAGTCCCAGTGGCAAACCTGGTCGAATCAGGGGAGACATCAACTGTACCCACGTAATTTGTGCCCTCCACGTCGACAACCTTTTCATGCATCTCTGCATCCCACACGCCTGCACCCTGAGTAGTCCCACAGACTACCCACTTGTGATCCCCCGATACAGAAACGGCGAGCACCTTCATTCCTGCTTGTTTTCCGACCTCTTGACCATCTACAAGTCGCCATTGTCGAATTCCACTGTCACCCCCGCCTAAAATATGCCTTCCGTTGGGGTGCAACGCGACTGCGTATACATAGACAGAGTCACCGAGGTCAAGTACTATTCTTTGGTCTTACTGAATTGTCAGCATCGCTCAATCACTCGTCGGAGCTGTTACGCACCGGTATTCATCGATGACTTCCTCGCTGATACGGTATACAATGGTCGGTGTCGAAACGTCAAGTAACAAAGTATTTCGGTTTAGTTGTGCTGCGCCGCAAAGCCGCTCCGTAAACACGTTTCCTTATTCTCGATATGGTTTGGTTGCACAGCTGCCTTTTGGCGCTCATTCTTACTCGGATCCCAGGTAGATGACCTCGTTGCGACGAGTGCTCGTCATATCTCGGGCGCAGGACTCGGTTCACGACAAGTGTACAATCCGCATTAGACCAACCCGCGACATGCCATGCACGAAATACGCGTGGATCCAAGTACATTCTCGAAAAGGGCGGCCCAAGCTCTGGACGGATATTCTCCTTGGGATGGGAGACGATTGTAAGTCTGCGCACCCCCACAAACCACGTCGTATTCGCACTATCCACAGGCTGGGCATTCTCGCGCTCCCTATGTGTCTCGCCGGAGTTCGACTGGTTGTGCTCACACATAGCATCGTTGACGCTAGCAATGCTCTCGGGCGCTCAACCACAACTTCTCTGGTTCACCCCGGGCAGACTTCCTCACAGACATCTGCATGAAACCCATAGAGTCGCCAAATATTGCTCTCAAGCACTATCCCGAGGTGTTGGAAGCGGGTACTACAAACGCGGCACGCGCGTCAGTGTAATCGAGCGCATCACATCGTCTAAGGTGTTCTATTGCCGTCTTAGGCAGGATACAGGCGCCGTATTTCGATATTCCCTGAGCAGGCAGGATCGACAACTCCGTTTGCGAACTGTCGCAGTACTTTGACCGACATCCGAGGCTCGCTCGAGCGGGCGTACATTTATGTACCATGTAGCCAGTACGTTTCCATCCCTCGTAATGTTGGCTGCATTATCGACACTAACGAGCTGGCTAGACACAAGTATTCCGCGCGACCAATTATGCATGCCCTGCTCGCCCCACAGAATGCATTCTACGCCCTACAAGCTGCAGAAACGTACATGGCTGGTAACCTCGCGAGTCGCGAGCAGGCTAGACATACAAATATTGTGGATCAAGTCTTGAGCTTATGAGCCCGACTGGTGGAGCAGCGCGGTCTGGGATGCAAGACGATTTGTGGACCTCATCGACGATAATGCTCTGGAGAGAGGGGGCAGTCGATTCAGTGGGCATTTCGAAGGCAGCGAACTGTGATAATACCGTATCATCCCACTCGCAAACTGAGTGACCACGATTGTCGCCGTAGTGTTCGTTACTTGCTAGACTTGGTAGTGGCCAAGCATTCAATCCAACCTTTTCCTCCTGCGCTTCGTCAAGATATGCATCGAAGAGTTCAAGACCCTTCATACACTCGGTTTCCGTCGTGCTTATCTCCTACCTCGTCCCGCATCTACTGCTGTCCCGGTGGTACAAGTGGTCCCTTCTAGTTTTTCTTCCAGGTGCTCTTCGGTGGTCGCATCGGGCTTCCTGCTATACAAATATCGGGGACCTCTTTCTCTACGTTGCGTCGCCGATTTTTGTCGTCTTGAGGTACGAGTCTCTGCTTAGTTTAAGGTAATGTCTGTTCTGACAAACTGGCACCCCAGCGGCTATATGAAACCCGCCCTCTATGGCGGCGACCTTTCCGCGCCCCCGAATGCACGGTGTCGGGTGACACGTGGCGAATTATGTGCCGGGACCGACCCGGTTGATGCATACCGAGGGTGATTCCAATCACGTCGACGATGCGAGCTGTATCAAGAGCTCGATTTCCTAGAGCAACACCACATCATCGGCAATGATGGCGGTAAGTTATGTCTCGTATCGTGGTTGCACATTTTTGATACTTTTTCTCCCAAGCTTCTTGCACTGCATGGCTTCTCCTAGCTCGTACCATAGTGTCGATCAGCCGACCCGAACATGCGCAGCACGCGTCGAAGGCCTAGGGCCTAAGCCCTGAAGTTTCGGGTCGACAGGGACAGGGACAGGGATCAGGAACCTAACCATCCCAAAGCCACTCGAGCCCACTGGCAGAGCCTCAGGCCTCTACAGCCTCAAAAACTCAAAGGCTACTTCAAAGTCGAGCTCTGTGAACGCTAAACAAATGCGATGCCGAACGACATGATGTGGGTCATTGTCAGCGCTCCACCGTGGCCATCATCGACGCTTATTCGACGCTAGTGCGACCGAATCTGTAGCGTCCTCGACCAACAATAGAGATCCGACAGACAGTGACTATGACCTCCCAGACAAGTCCCTCCAACCACTCACCCATATATAACTTGCCCGCCTCCTCCTCTAGCAAGCTTAAGCAATGCCGCAGCTGCCATGGGTGCCCACGCAGCGGTGACGCACTGCAGCCTTTCATATCCGAACGAATACAGTTCCGGTCGTCCACTGATCCGCGATGGATGGAACCGCATTGAGTCAAACTTGGATGTATCCTCGCCATAGTCATCCGACAAATGGATGGCCTCGATATCCGCTATCTCGACAGCTGGTGCGGCGAACACGTGCCACCATGATCTCGGCCCAATGGATGCACGCGCAACGTGTCGGATGGCGGGTGGAGTCGAAGGACTTCGAAGATGATGGCCTGTATACTTGGTTGCTGGCCGGTCTCTCTGAAGGTTTGGAAGCGTTCTTCCGTGGGGTCTCTTCCGAACCCAGTTACATCATGTAGCGCGTTGTCGCCGCAACGGTAGACATAAGATATTGTCACCGCAACAACTTGCCAGATGGTTTCGTAGGCCGGGAGAATGGAATTCAACGGATTGGGATCATACTGATCACGATCGACGATCCATCGGTCAATGTAGGGGGTCATTTGGCGTAGGGATCATCTTGACGCAATGCGGCGGCGTCTTTGATCATGGAATCTGTCCAGCGCTGGTTGATGATGTTGGTGACGTAGACGACGTCGTCGTAACGAAGTGCGTCGAGATCCATGTTGAAGAGCGTGGAGACAACGACGGCGGAGGTGACACATTGGACATAGGTGGCGAATTCGATGTTCTGCTGAACAGGTAGGAACTAGTGGGCGGTTGCTTCGAGGCTTAGCGCCACTGCCCACCATGTACGGTCCTTTTCGCCCGCGCCAGCGATGAGCGCCTTGGCCCTCGTTGTGAAAGTCTTGTGTACTTTCGTATCGCTGCTGACGAACGCACTCGTCAAGCCGAAGGCATGAACAAGTCGTTGGTTTGGCGTCGCACGAGCGTGGAGGAGGCTCCCCAGAGAAACGTCGGGTGGATTAAGGAGGCTACGAACCCGCGCCGCACGTTTATGAGTGCGCACGCGAGGGTCTTTGCAACCCACAAGGCTACCAAAGCGACAGGGAGGGGAAAGACAAACCAGTCGGACAGCATGGCAATCGGCCGGAATCCCAACGGGACGTCCAGCCCGCTTATTTATCCACTCTCCATTGCCCCCCACACCCCCCTCATGGGCCTCGCGTTACCTACACAAAAATGCCATCGTTTGCTGCGCAAGGTGTGACTTCTATTCGGATCCTTCTAGGTCCACCTCATTGGAACTTTGTCTGCAGGAAATGGGGGGGCCCGTGGCTCCCCACGCACCCACATCTCGATCTAGATTAAACCCGAATAAAACCCTCCTTGATGGTCACGCACAGGAAGTACTATATACGGGCGACCATACCCTTGTATGGACTTCCCCGCGCCGGCATGGCAAGATAAAAGAATCTGAACGATCGTATCAAAGGAGCTTGCAAGAGGGTCAGAGGGTTCCCAGGAGGATACCAGGAAGGCGATGAGACTGGTTTGGTTTGTGTCTATTTTTAGAACATCGCAATCTCAGGCCAACAGAGATTTGACAACAAACCCATACCTGTCAGGACCGGACTGTAAGCAAAGCACATGTAGGCAACGTGTAAATTTACCCGCGGGAATTTCACTTACAAGACATACAGCACAGCTTTGTAAGTTTCCGATTATCGTAACTTATCTCGGAAAACTTACAGGGCTGAAATACTGGCGAGGTCGAGGTCATGGAACAACCAGTCTTCTTCACAACCGCCACATCGACTTCCCGCAAAGTCTACTCAGCCTGCCAATTTCTGATCCAACTCCCAGTCACAGAGAGTGAACACTGAAAACAAGGGTCCTTGGAGGATGGAACCCAGTGAGGTGCGGCTGAGTATTCTCATTTTGTAGATAAAATGTGTTTAGTGTGTCTGACGAACCATGTCAGCCAGAATCGCCCGACCATTTTATACGTGTATGCAAGATCATAAAACATCCGATCCCAAAAAAGGTTCGTTGTTTGTTTAGTTTTGTTCAA
This sequence comes from Rubroboletus pulcherrimus, assembly GCA_038091165.1. Taxonomy (NCBI): domain Eukaryota; kingdom Fungi; phylum Basidiomycota; class Agaricomycetes; order Boletales; family Boletaceae; genus Rubroboletus; species Rubroboletus pulcherrimus. The sequence continues at coordinate 23,961 of JBBPNY010000216.1, forward strand.
CGGCGTCGTTTATTCTGGGTCACAGCCTAAGACGGCGCCTAAAGTAAAGACAGGGAACCCTTCGAACATCCCCAAAAGGGATCCGGACAAGGTCTCGCAAATCCAAAGAAAACTTACCCTGTGTGTCTTTTTGGTGACGGCAGATCATATCACGATAGCTCACTTTTTACTACGAAGAACAAGTGAACAATCCATCTTAGCCCTCAGCCAGAGGGTCCAATTCACGGTGCGCGTGCATTCTCCAAGCTCGCTGTTTGGCTCACAGCGACGATCATGTTCAAATTATTGGCTTGGATCTGGTGTTTTAGCATGGCTACTGAAGGTGAGACACATGGATCTGGGCGATTCGATGCAAAGGATGCAGATACCAGGCACGATTCTTGAGCTGTAGACATTTAACATGCAGTTATCTAATTCTCACAGCATTTATGAATCTCGATACGTCCGTGAGCTTGCTTCAACACCTTCAAGGCTTCACTCAAACCCCGGCCCGGCGGGACGAACGACCCACTCTTCCGGTTCACTCAGTATTTCTTGTCAGCCCATACTCGCTTCCCCGTTCAAACACTCTAGGCTGGGAACACCGCGACGCGGGATCGGATCGTTGCGTCCAACATCAGTATGTAGCAGTCACCGTGAACTCATATGCGAATAGTATCAATCATAGTGAGATTTGCTAGATATACCTATCGAGTTGGATGCATCAAGGAAGTCGTGCATGAAGGTAAGCAACTTCCACGTATCATACAATCGCCCATGGATTCATTGCGGACGTGACTCCTGCTACCTAGCCTATCATTAGTCAATGCAAAAAGTCAAACGTCGGCACGGATGCACTAACCGGTCTGATAACTTCGTTTCCCTTCTGACCACCCACCCATCCCATCCACTCCATCCCCCGATTTTGCGGCCGATCGTCACATTACAACGCGCTCCTCCTAGCGAGTGAAGACGAGGTGTGATATCCGCGGGGTGAAGATCAGACGTTTACCGACCGTTCTTCCAGCTTGAACGTGGTACCGCCCGACTGCGTGCTGGACTTTTCGCGGTCGCTCTTGTGGGCTGCGCTGACGGTGTCGACGAAGGCGCAACGCCTGTCCAAGCGGGAGGTCTTCAGCTACCACCATACGCACTCGCAGCGCCGTTAGGAACACAATTCCCCATGTAGTTCGAGTGAGAGAATGAAGGCCCAAACGAGTCCCCGTAGATACTCCGCGTCACGGTGCCCCAGCCTCCATGCTCCTATTTTTCCTCATCTCTTGCACCATCATTATTTTACACCCCGTTCTTTTGCATCTTCATTGGCTTGTCTCACTTGCCCTTTCCTTTCTCTCATTTCTCTGATTTCCACCTTGCATCATTACCCTGGCACACTCCTAGCATTGTTTTTGGACACACTCTCGTTCGTTTGGGTCGATCATACACGTCCTTTTTTCTGTTTTTCCTCACTTTCCCTCAACGCTGTCGAGTGGGATCGGGTTTTCGTGATTTCGTTCGTTCTTTTGTCGGTTTCTGGCACTACGCCTTCGTCATTTTTCCCTTCATAGAAACAAGGAATGTAATGTTGACAGGCATGTTTATTTGGACGCGTTCTTGAGCGGGAACGGGCAGGCGAATGACTCGATAGTTTCACATACGGTGGCAGAATTGACATTCTGTAGTTGCAACAGCTCTGATTGTCCTCCAATCCCAACTTCTGCGTGCGTCTAAACTTCATCGGCGACCTTTGAGTGGATATCCGATATGGACGGGTTTATCAGGATCCATAGGGATACTGCGAGGCGACAAGAATTCAAAGAACTGTATAGTCGACGTGTAGATACTCGTGATTCACCGTGGTATTGCGTTGAATGACGCACATCAATTTGTCCCATCATGTGTACCTGAGCGATTACACGACAACCACGCCGGAAACGTGATTGAAAGGGTAATATTACCGGTTTGTTGGTGACGCTGATTGACCGTGAGTATAACGATGTAGGTCAAAGAAAAGTAGCGCGCACCGTTACATGGACTGTCCCGGCTGCGGGTTCAGATGGATTGTCTACTTGTTGCGCCTAATAAGTTGTGAGCTGTCGTGAGGAGGTCCAGCACCACCAGAAAGAGACAAACCGGGTCGGCTGTCCTTGCATCCGCAGTATGTTGCCCACTACCGGAAGCACCTGCGTTCGGATGCTTGGGAACAGTAGGCTTCGCAGTCGATTTAGCCTGTAGCGCGTGATGAGTCCCTGCATACACGTCCGAGGAACAACAAACCTTTTTCTTTTTGGCGATTCCTGTGGATGCTCGCTAATATGACATGCTAGACGCATCAGATCCGATCGTCTATCAAGGAGGAGCACTCACCGCCTTACGTTGACCCGCAGCCATCCTGGAGGGGCCCTTGTTTGTGGTATCCACTCCGACCGGCGAGTGGGAAGGGGATTGATGATCGGGAGGCTGCCACGACATTCCAGAAAGTCGACTAGGTTCGTGCGAGGCTGGCTGCTTGTGACTCTTCTTCGGTAGCCACCTCCATATTGAATGGTCCTGGGGTGACTCGGCAGTACCACGGTTTCCCCCCGGACGTGCCTCGGGAGGAGAGGTCACCGGTGGGGAATCCGACAACTGTGATACGGCGCGGGGTGAGTGGGGATCAGCAGAAGAGGTCGGTGACGGTGGCTTCAGCAGCGTCAACATGGAAGCAAGAAAAAAACATGACGTGATCACTAACCTCGTCAAAGTCGAACTGAGGAGCGGGTACTATGTTGGACGGTACCTCAACCTATGCCATCGTGAGAGCTTGCTTCGATAGGAAAACAAACCAACTCATACGTTGAGGAGATCGTCGTCGTCGTCGTCGTCGTCGTCGTCGTCGTCGTCGTCGTCGTCGTGTCCTTCGGACCCCCGTGGGCTGGACTTGCTGCGGTCTTCCTGTTGTACATACGCTATGGAGTCAGCGCGACTCTTCTCGTAAGGGAATGGGAAACTCTTGCCGGATTAGGGTCGACTGGTTTGTTGTCGTCTTGCCCTTCCTTGCGAATAGTCTAACATAGTTTGTTAGTGTGGGAGATGGAATGGGGTTTATCTGGCATGTGAGGACAACGAAGGCACAGATACTTACATGGGAAGCACCATACAAGTCTGGAAGAATCTTTGCGAGATCATGAACGATGATTTTCCCATCAACCCGTCCGGTCGCAAGATAGCTACTGTTTGAGGAGCTGGCGATCGACGCTAACTTTACACTGTCTTTGATGACGGTGTCAATCCGGGTCAGTGTTGATGTGTCTAGGAACCAGGTTGACTGCCGCATGGCAGTGGCAATGACTTTGCCATTGGCAGCGAGAGCGATAGAGTGAACGTCGCCACCATTGAGAATCGGCGATTCGGCAAGTTGTGACCCAGTGGAAACGTCGAAAGACCTGATCTTCTTATCGCTGGATGTCGCAAAAATATGCTGTCCGTCGCCTGACCATGCAAGTGGAGTGGCCGGGTTGAACATGGGTATGGTTGTCTGGATGGTGATCAGCTCGTCACCGTTGCGACTGTCGAAAACACGGATTGCTAGGCCATCATCACATGCAGTGGCGATATGCTTGCCGTTCGGGGAGAATCTGATTCCGGCGACACGGCTGTCATGTTTGAGTGGGCCAACGAGTCTCTCTCCCGTCGTTATGCTCCAAATGCTCACTTTCTTAGCGGCTCCAGTCCCAGTGGCAAACCTTGTCGAATCTGGGGAGACGTCGACTACACCCACGTAATTTCCGCCCTCCACGTCGATGACCTTTTCATGCATCTCTTCGTTCCACACGCTGGCCCCCTCGCGAGCCCCACACACAATCCACTTGTGATCCCCCGACACACAAATGGCGCGCAATTTCATTCCTGTTTGCTTCCCAACCTCTAGACCGTCTGGAAGTCGCCATCGTCGAATGTCATCGTCACCCCCGCCTAAAACATGCGTTCCGTTGGGGTGCAACGCGACTGCGTATACATAGACAGAGTCACCGAGGTCAAGTACTATTCTTTGGTCTTACGGAATTGTCAGCATTGTTCGATCACTCGTCGGAGCTGCTACGCACCGGTATTCGTCGACGACATCCTCAACAATAGTATGCAATCGTCGGTGTCGAAATGTCAAGTAACAAGGTATTTCGGTTTAGTTGCTGCGCCGCAAAGCTGCTCCGTAAACACGTTTCCTTATTCTCGATATGGTTTGGTCGCACAGCTGCCTCTTTGGCGCTCATTCTTACTCGGATCCCAGGTAGATGACCTCGTTGCGACGACTGCTCGCCATATCTCGGCTGCAGGACCTGGTTTACGACGAGTGTACAACTTGCATTAGACCAACTCGCGACATGCCGTGCACAAAATACGCCTGGATCCAAGTCATTCTCGAAAACGGCGCGCTCAAGCTCCAGACGCATGTTCTTCGTAACATGGAGACGATCGTAAGTTTTTTTTTCCTTTTTTTTGCGACGTGAGGGCGCTGATGGTGAATAGTAGCGGGGTTGGCACCCACGCCTTCAGCGAATGCGACCATGCTGCGCTGCACCCCTCCTGGCGATCCTTGTCCCGCACCGCTACAAGCACCCACAAGCTGGTGTGGCCGAGGGGCGGTACTGCAGTGTTATCGATTAAGTGGGGGTTTGTGCAGCCGAGAGTCCAGTTGTGTTTGCATCCTTTGCACTCGCAGTTTTGGGTTGGTGTGTGTCGGCTATTGACTCTGTTAAGTCTCCGGCATGTCCGTAGTAGGTCTCTCATGTAGATTGCTTTGTGGTTATTGCGGAGGCATGCTGTTTTGGTTTTATGGTACAGTTTTGGGGGGACTCCGATGTGGAACCACGCTGGCATTTGTCGCTTGAGCGCTTTCGACATTTTTCTGGGGACAAAAGTGAGGTTATGTTTTTTCGCTGTGAACATTACTTGTGAAAGCAAATAGAGCGTGAGCTGAGTGACTCCATATGATCAACGCACACCTCACCGTTGCTCTTTCCTAGCTTCCCATTTGTTTAACGTTAGAATCAGACAAACCGCCTGAGAGTACCCGAAAAGTTCAGAGTGAAAATCTTGAGAGAATTCATGGCAGGTTTGAGACGTAGGGGTTACCCCAAGATATGCGTGACGTTGCGTTGAACTGTGGACATGGTATGTCACTTTCGTCCTTTG
>JBBPNY010000217.1:0-29083 GCA_038091165.1 Rubroboletus pulcherrimus
TGCGATGAAATCCCGATGTTGCGATAGGACCATGCACGACCACAAGCTGGTATTGGGAGCTGGCCATTCCGAGATTGTTGACCCGGTGGACGCTTTGACTTGGTTGACTCTACCGCCGGATACAACGAAAAGCTGATCACTTGACCAGAGTAGACCACTGTGCGGCGTCACTTTTACTTTGATGTCCACGAGCAAGCGACCCTCGTCGCTGTCGTAGACTCGAACGAATTCCCAAGTGCCTGTCGCGATACGATCGCCTTGCGGCGAGTACTTTGCTGCGATCACCGAACTGTAGTGGTGAAGTGGGCCGACCACTCGTCTGCGAGTTAGGACATCCCAGACGGTGGCTGTGTGGTTGTCCGATGAACTGATGAGTCGTGTGGAGTCGGGGGAAAAGTCGACTGCGCTGACGTCGTCGTCTTCCTTGTTCGAGGAGATCATTTCGTATGTTTTTGCGTTCCAGACTAACAGCTCGCCCATGCCTGTCCCCGCTGCGATCCATCTGCCGTCCTTCGAGACAGCGAGACACAGGACAAGGTCTGCTAACATTGATGCCACCTGTTTGCCGTCTTGCACTCCCCATACTCGAATCCCCCCCATTCCGCCGCTCAAGACATACTCGCCATTCGGTGAGAATGCCACTGCCTCTGTCCAGCTATCGACGTCGATTTCGATGAGTGGGGGATGCTCTTGCCCATCTGTCAGCTTTAACGTAGCTCCACATTGTGGGTACGCACCGGTCATTGTAGACGTGGTCATCAGCACCACAACGGTCGAGAGAGACAACGAACAAACTGCCACTGGTCCGTGCATGCCTGTTTCGTACCGCATACGTGTTGTCCTTGAAATAGACCAGTGTACACATGCTCCATTCACATATTCTTGGAGATTGTTCACACCCAGGTCTCCCTAGGCGCGCGAGGTAGCAAATATCCACACACCCGCTTCCCCTCGGCATCCTTGATACAACTCACGGTCGCCGAGGCGTTTGTCTGTGTATCGCCCTCCCACTCTGCCTCTTGACCCCACACCACCTTTGATGTTGCATGGCACCCGGCGTGACCCGGCGTTCAAGTTTTGGGGTTGGCTTGACCCCGGCTGGGATGTTGCCTTGATGTTGTGAATCACCCGCTGTCGTGTGAGCTACTGCGGTGGCTTCCTCAATTTGAGCGCGGGCGGTCTAGGGGGAAAGGAGTGGGGAAGGGGAGAACCATGTCTTGTCTGGTTCGAGGGTCGATTGGTTCACGCGCGTTTCCCGACTATTTCAAATTGCACATACCCGTTATCTTTTGTCGCAGTATCGCAAATAAAATCCTTTTCCTGTCCACCTTAGAGGGATTGGGAAACAAATAAAATACGAGATCACACATAACAACCAATAAATCACACACACCCTCCCTGACGCTGAACGAAGACATCTTGGCCGCCTTGGCGGTCATCCGGATGCATGAGCGCGCTCGCCGAACTCGCGCCGACGTTCTACACTTTGATCACGCCCTCGAGCAACACGGTCGGGCGGTGGGTGTGGTAGAGCCACCGCGGTCCTCGGAGACGCGCAAGCGACACCCAGGCTTCGGCACGACGCGTAACATGCCAGAAAAGCGCGTCAGGGCTCTGTGGTTGAGCCTCGTGATCCCAACTTGCCGTCGAGCCGAAACGCGATGCTCGACGCTGCGACCGATATTATTGGACACGTCGCCAAAACGTACGTCTTTCTGATCCCATGTCCATGTCCCCCCCCTTGAACAGCTTCCGTACCGTCGACTTTCACAGTCCAACCCAACATCTCGTTGTGGGCACCCTTGAAGGCGCCTTCATCATGTACGACCTCAAATCTGCCACCCAGCTCTGTGTTCTCGAGGGACCCCCACCGCGTATCCATAGAGGGCGCTAGAAGCCACGTGTTGAATGCTAAAGTAGTGTCCCCAGCTGAGTTGGACGATAGGTGGTGGCGGCGGCCACGGTGTAAAGGTGGCCTGGAGCGGTGAAGGAGCTGAACCTAAACCGGGATCTGACCGTTCGGAGCTTGATGTGTATCTGCGGACCTGTGTTCACCGGGACCGGTGGCGTCCATGTTGGTGGCATCGTGATCGTGATCGACATCCACGTTCCCAGCCTCCACTGGAAGCAATGACCGGATGGGCAAGAAAAAACCGCCGCCCTCAGACCCGTCGTGTATAGCAATATCTCGACTGTATTGACAAGGCCGCCGTGTGCGGTCGTGTACACATGTCGTCCACCATGGCGGTTCGTGATCGTGACAGGGTTTGCGCAGTGCACTCAATAGACTGCATGCTTACATTCAGTCATTCGGGGTACCGATCTAGGGGCGCATCGTCAGAGAGCTTCGCGGACGGGGACGTACTGGAGCGAGGAGTGCCAGGATGCCAGGATTTCCCCGGGATACTTCGCCCGTTCTGTGTGCAAGCGACCGAACCGAATCTGCAAAAACACGTACAGAGTGGTTCGCGCACGCGGGATGGACGGGAAGGGGAGGGAGCATGCCTGTGCGTTCTTCTTGGTGTCTAACTTGAACGACGGGCAGAAATGGGACTACAAACTGGGAGAAACCTGCACAAAGTTTGAGGCCCTCGATGAGACTTGAATGAGTCATAGTGAATGCTTACTCCCTCAATCTGAAGTGACTTCAGCCGTCCAACATGACATATCATCTTGTGGCTGCCAGCTAGGCAGCCTTTCGAAAATTCGACCCCACGGAGCTGCAATACGCATACCATATGCGTGTCAGACCTTCTGGAACTATCAGATCTGTAACTCCGTGGGCTACACCGCGACGAGGCGGCAATTAATACGCAAGCGATTAGTGTATGGGGCTCTTTCTCGGTCTTGTCGTTTGGGGTAGGGAGGCGAGGTGAAAGGGGCGCAGAAGGCGACCTATGAGTAAATTTTGGCGAATTCATTGCAAATAGAAGACTCAGCTCGCGCGCCTTGCCTGACCCACAGACTAACCGGCGCGGGGGTACAACATGGGAGGAATAGGCAAGTAAGAAGCGGTGACGTTGACTCAACGCCTGCACCTGTTCACGAGATACTCCGGAAACCACACGAGAACGAGCAGACGGCTTAATGAGGGTTTGATCCACGAGTGTCGACATAAATACGACTGTGACCTTGGAGAGCAAGGTCTGGAAGAACGAGGGCCGAAAGGTGCGGTCATGATTGGCCAAAAAAGCGTGTGCAAACTTACAGGGGTGGAAGGGCTTTTGTCGAGGTATGCTCCACAGAACTTTCCTCCAACAGCAGCTCGAAGAGACCCCGGAGGTTTGGTGTGAGTATCAAGCAATTCATATGCTGGAACGTGGCCCACATCAATGAAACTCTGCTGTCACATTTGTCCGATAAGGTGCAGACAAGTCGGAAGCGTCAACGGCACAAGTATGGCAGACCAGAGCCAAGGGCTATCGCAGTTTTGCTCGGAGTTGGAAGTAACCAATTCTGGCAGGTGTTTGTTTCCAAGGCCGTTGCCAAACAACCACCTGTCGACTAACATCCGAGTTCTTATTAGAATTTTTTCAATGTTTCGACATATACGGTGTCCCATGGCCTGCTGTCTTCAAATTCCAGACTCGGCTGCCATTTAGTAACCATCAGGACTCGGATGAATGTGTCACGCAGCAAGTACGCTCAACATCGTTTTGGGCCGGTTCATGCGGCAAAGCCAAGGAAGCTTCTTTAGGCGTTGCGTGGGTAGTCCTACTGCGATACCATCGATGGGACCAATTCAGATAATTGTAGGGCTCGGTCATTGCCTGACTCCCCGGCCCAGCTCACTCAACAACCTCCCCTCAGTGGAACTTTAATTCATTTGCCTTTATTCAGGTATACCCATTTCCTTTGGGTCTCACTGCACAGGTCGAGCACGAAAGCTATCCAAATCAATCAAAGTGCATGCATACAGTCAGTCACAACACTTTTTCTCACACCAGACAGAAATGATGTCTCCTGTCACTGAAGTTTCCCGTGCCGCGCTTGTTCCACCGCGACGAGAGTCACTGGCGGCGTGCTTCCTTTCTGCTCCCAATCGATAGCCTTCTATACAGGTTCCTTCCAAACCGAAGGCAATCCTCATTCTTCACATATGTTCATGGGACCATGTGTACCGTCCTTGCTTCCCATCAACCCGCTTGCAACAGGGTGCGATTTTGCAATTTTACTGACCACTCCTGCTCTGCATTAGACCGTGCACAAGAGTATAACTTGAAAACGAAGGCAGTGAATGACATTGACTAGGGATACGTGAGACCGGCCAGCAAGGCGCGGTGGTGACATCGCACGATAACACGATCACGAATGCCCCGCCAGGCTACTAGTCAGTGTTATCACGAGAAGTCACGCTGCGGGACTACATGGTACTACTAGTGCACCTTCCACGGCCCTGGCCACTCTGCAGCCGTATTTCCGGCGAGGAATCGGAGCTTCAGAATGACCGCTAAATGCAACTGCACCGCGACGGTGACAAAGCCCATCTTGGTCAGGGTCCGGAGAAAGCCAAACAAGGGACTCGTTAAGAAAATAAGTTCAGAAAGATTACTGTACAATTACTTATTATCGACGATAGCGACAACAGCGACCGTGTAAATAGGGTTCCAAGAGAGCTCAAGAAGTGGATGGAACAAGAAGAAGCCTTGAGAACTACGAAAAAGGTACTGGGTAGAATGCAGGAGAAGTAAACGATGGCAACTGAGTGTCGTATGATGGATAGCAGTCGTTACAGCGCGTCCAGCACCCGTACGTTGCGTATCAACTCTTTCCATGGCATGTCCTCCTTCACCCGAACGGTGATCGTACTCTCCGCAGCCACTCTCCTGTACTCTGCCACATGTTGGCGCGTCGGCGTGAACAACAGCGCACCGAATGGTTGTCTCAGTCGAGCGATGAGTCGGAGTGCTTGCGTCTGCTTGTCCTCCAGTGATTCGGATGAAGGGGGTAAGAGAGTTGATGGGGATCGAGGTGTGGGGAGCCGTAGACCAAATGGCTGACCAAAGCGAGGAAACCGCGATCGTTTTGGCTTGCCCGCCGGTGTGATATTGGCAGGGCCGAAGAACGATGGCGAATCAATTGATGGCGAAGTATATAGCGAAGAAGACTGGTCATTTATGATCTCCTCAGGAATCACCTCCGTGATACTTCCAACAGGGTGTCGGTCGAGGAGGAAGTCAATCCAGGGGTGAACAAGAATCAGAGAATCCAATCGAGAGAGATCTGTTGTAGTCTCAATCTCTACAATCCCGAGGGAGTCTGTATTTGCACGAAACACACGTCCCGATGCCGATACACGGCCGAGTTGGAAAGTGATGCATGGAAGCCTCATCCGTTGTCCTGCGAATGATGGTACAGGGAGTTCGTTGAGTCGGTCATACAACATCATAACCGAGGTGAGATTAAGTGAAGAGGCACGCAATCCGGCGGTGATCATGTCTATATCAACAGGTCTGATGGTCGGCGGAATGTGTGTTGTCGCCAACTGCCTGAAAACCGTGATATTGGCAGGGAGGCAGCTGTTGAAGCTGCCGGGACCCCCTGTCCACGCAAGGATGCTCGTGTCTCCCGAGCTTGTGAGTAACTGTGCCAAGAGTCGCCCGAGTGCCTGATCCCCCTCGCCATATACGATTGGCATGGAGATGGAAAACGTCCCGAGTAACGAGTATGCTGTATCCTCCAGGAGGGTTGCCCGTCGTGGTGAAGCTAGACACAACTTTTCCCGGATGTTATCTGAGCCTGGTTGGAGTGCCATCAGAGCTCGGGCCGAGACACCAGTTGCTTCCTCCATCTCCGAGATGATTTGGGGCGACTCCTTGTGGTTGGGAATATCCAGGTTCAAATATAGTGTCCAGTCGTCATTGTAGAATCGGACCACCTTCGAGGCATGATATTCCTGGAATGTCCAGGCACGAGTGTTCCAAATGCTCCTCACCAGATCGCCGCGCTGTGATGGAGAGCGAACGCCACGGAGAAGGACAATCGTCACGGCGGAACTTCGATACCACTTGAACATAGCGACCAAGGCTTCTTGGAGGACAAGGTGATCTGCTTTGTTGATACAGCACGTATCACTCCATGCCCAATGCAACCCAGCATCTCGTACGATTTTGCAAAACATTCGCAGCTTGTCATGCGTGACAGATTCCTCGAGGTCGTACACCACAATGCGTATGACTTTTTCGAACAGGGGTTCGTTGTTTTCCCACTTGTGCGAGAACATGGCATAACGATAGTACTGTGTAACATGGTGTTCGATGCGGGCATGGCCGATTTTAGTCGTCATGGAGGAGACCAGCTCTTTGAAGACTGGGAGTAATTCGAATGCGGTAGCTTGTTCTGATTTGTCGAGAAGGCGGCCAGAGATGGTGCTAATAAGCACAGGTGGCGATGCATGGATGGTTTCCTCAACAACCCTGCGGATCGTTCCTTTCGTCTCTTCTGGATGTACGTACTCGCGATGACGATCTGGGATACTAGATGAGTGGATAAATATCAGGACGATGTTGCGACCCTCACTGCGAATATCTAGATCAGGTGACTGCGACATCGTCGAGAGCATTGTCTCGAATGCATCTATTGCATCTTCATAGTTTCCCGCCTGGTGTAGAGCTGCATGCTTCCTCTCGTAGCCCCATGGGGACAATGGATCGAGCTTGACCATCTGACCATGATGCCGTCGACAACAAGTAACTTACATGGAACAAATAAGACGCACCATGTTCGCATCATTCAACGCATCCTCCCACAAACCCTTGGCTAAATACGCATTGCTTCGCTTGATGAATAGACCTTGTGGTGCGGCTGGATCGAGGGACAGCACGGCCGAATACCGGGAGATGGCATCATCATGTCGTCCAGCACTCATTGCAATATCCCCGATGGCCTCTAGCGTGCCTGAGCAACGACGTTTGAAGTCTAACATACAATGATCATAAACAACAACATCTACACGATATGCAAAACCGCTCACCAAGAACCCATTCTGCCTGTTCAGGATGCGGAATTGTCTGCTCTGCCAATTCGACCACCATTTGGCGGAGACACTCGCTAGCGTCCGTTATGCGGCCGACCGTCTCGAGATGTTCACATACGGCCTGATAGATCGCGAATCTCGGAACCGTGAACTTCAAACCAAGAGTGTTCAGGCCCGCGAGGGATAGCAAAGGAAACGGAGATATTCACACTGTGAGCAGCGACCAAGGCATCTTTCCACCCGCTGCACGCCAATGTTGATTTTGCCCACTCTCTCAGGACCGGTGGGTGGGCTGTTGAATTCGAGGCTACCTCACCATCGCTTTCGGAAGCGGAGAGGCAGCGGTTGGTGAAATCTGCGGACAAATTTCGAATGCACGACAACCGAACCGGCGGAGCACGAACTCACCAGAAATCCACTTGGTGATGGGTGCGCTCATATTGACCTCTTCGTCAAAGATATTTACTATTTCGAGAAGAGACTCGCCTCCCTCCTTCGCACGACCTGCTGCATATAGAACTTCACAAAGACGCTGTCGGATCGTGATGCCGAGACCATCGAACCGCCATCCAGATATCTGTCACAGACGGTGATCGATTTCGATACATTGCAAGATCGTCGGAACAAAACTTACCCACGAGACCACCTGAAGCGGTCGACTTCCATAATGTCGCATTCGGGTTCGTGCATGCTCAAACGACTGTATCGCGCCATTGTAGTCGCTTCTTTCCGTGCGTGAGATTCCAACGAGAAAGTACATGTATGCCTGCTAGAAATATCAGCGGTGACGTTGCCGTACGTTAGCATGTCATCCACGCGCCTGGACAACAGAGCATAGTGAGTCGAAGGGAACCGCAGCAATGAGATCGTCTAAGCGGGATATCGCATCCTCGTGCTCGCCGGCCGTAAACACGATGATGGCCTGAGGAATATGACCAGGTGAGGGGCAATCAAGTTTGAGTGCACGGGATACACACCTTGATGAGAAGGAGAAAGGTAATGTGACTTGAATGGAAGTGCGCGAAAGCGATGTCGCATGCCCGATATCCCGCATGTCTCTGCCCCTTGCCGACAAGCGCTACACTCTTTGCAATGTACCCAACGACGGAGGGCTGTATTTCAATGGACTTGCTGGGAATTAACATAAGGCTCAGCGTGGGAGAGCAGAGAGGAGAAAACCTTTGTGGCATCCTCGATCGCTGCGTCCCACTTTTGCGAACGAGCTCTCACGACAGCTCGACTAGCGAGGACATGATGGTTTGGATTTCGAGAATCGGCGATTGCTTGCGTCAACAATGCATCCGCATGCGCGAGTTGATCGTGGTCCCGCGAATTGAGTGCAGCGTCGTCGATATGAACTTCCGGCTCCTGCAATGTGATGGATTAGCAATAGAGGTATTCAGATACGCCGTAATCCAATAATACACGATGCTTACAGTGATGCGGGATAAACGTTTGATGGCGATTTTCCCGTCCCGTCCACCAACTGCGAGAAAGCGATCGTCTGGAGAGAGTGCGATTGAACGTATCCCTTGAGCGTGTTGGATGAGACCAAGTTGTGTGTGCATCGACGTGTCCCAGAACGTAACAGTACGATTTGCAGAGTATGCGATGAAATCCCGATGTTGCGATAGGACCATGCACGACCACAAGCTGGTATTGGGAGCTGGCCATTCCGAGATTGTTGACCCGGTGGACGCTTTGACTTGGTTGACTCTACCGTCGGATACAACGAAAAGCTGATCATTTGACCAGAGTAGACCACTGTGCGGCGTCACTTTTACTTTGATGTCTACGAGCAAGCGACCCTCGTCGCTGTCGTAGACTCGAACGGATTCCCAGGTGCCTGTCGCGATACGATCGCCTTGCGGCGAGTACTTTGCTGCGATCACCGAACTGTCGTGGTGGAGCGGGCCAGCCGCTCGCCTGCAGGTTAGGACATCCCAGACGGTGGCTGTGTGGTTGTCCGATGAACCGATGAGTCGTGTGGAGTCGGGGGAAAAGTCGATTGCGCTGACGTCGTCGTCTTCCTTGTTCGAGGATATCCTTTCGTATGTTTTTGCGTCCCAGACTAACAGCTCGCCCTTGCCTGTCCCCGCTGCGATCCATCTGCCGTCCTTCGAGACAGCGAGACACAGGACAAGGTCTGCGACCATTGATGCCACCTGTTTGCCGTCGTGCACTCCCCATACTCGAATCCCCCCCATTCCGCCGCTCAAGAGATACTTGCCATTCGGTGAGAATGCCACTGCTTCTGTCCAGCTATCGACGTCGATTTCGATGAGTGGGGGATGCTCTTGTCCATCTGTCAGCGTTAACGTAGCTCCACCTTGTGAGTACGCACCGGTCATTGTCGACGTGGTCATCAGCGCCACAACAGTGGAGAGAGACAACGAACAAACTGTGGTCCGTGCATGGCTGTTTCGTACCGTATACGGTATGCGTGTTGTCCTCCTTGAAATAGACCAGTGCAGACACGCTCCATCACATGTTCCAGCAGAGCTTGTTCTGACAATGTTCACACCCATAGTATGACATTGTTGTAACCTTTCCCTCACAAAGGCACCTCGCCGCGAAATCTCCTCGGCATGTTCCTAGGATCCTCGTCACCATCAGGTGGTGCCGGCCCATTCTGAATTCATCTCGCCGCCTCTCGAGCCTGAAGACGATGATATTGATGTTGGATCGTCTATTTGGGTTGATTAGTTCACGTCCGACGAGGGGGATTCAAGTTTATCCGAGGAAGAGGAAGTCGTTTGTTATCTCGTTCAATTTTTCTTGAGCGCGCGAGCACAAAGTAGGTCGTTGAAAAAAAAAGCTCTAGGAGTGATCGAGGTCTTACAAGCGTCGGCGACCTTTTTTGGTAGCCCAAAGGAGCGCGGCTGTTATGCTTTCCATAAGCGCGGCCGACAAGTCGTTTCATGATATGCCACATTTCATGACGGTACATATATCTGCGCGACAAATCCAAGAAAAAGTACCTCTTATGCCATACTACATCAAGGGCGGCCCCGGCGTGGAGGAGCAAGTATCCACGTACCCGCTTCTCGACATCCTCAATACAATTCACGGTCGCTGAGGTATTATTGTCCGTATGTTGCCACTGACTCTGCCTCCTGATGCCGGCCACTGTCCCATCACTCCGACCGCGCAATTGTCCCAACATGGAGTTGCCTCCCATTGGTCTGCCATTCCCGGCCGTTTTAGATGCCATTGTCCTTTTAGTTGTGTCGAGATGTAAATCCCAAGTGATGCGTGTATGCGAAGAACCATCACTGCCTTCAAAGACCTCTCCTGGATCGGCATTCACGACGACACCTGGTAGGCACACGCGGCGTTCAAGTTCGGGTTTGGGGATCAGGCCTTAGATTTGACCTTGGTTAGCAGGTGGGTTCACTCTTGAGCATCTCCTGCTGTCTTGCGTGGGCTGCTGTGATGACTTTTCAACCCGAACGCGGGCGGTCCAGAAGGAAGATCAATCGATCATGTCTTCAAAACAAACGAAAAAAAAATCGCACACACACCCTCCTCCGCATTGGATGGAAAGGTCTTGTCCGCTCGCGATCCCACCGCGCCGTGGATATGGCCCTCGAGGACGCAGAGCTGGGTGGCAGATATGAGGCATGGTTAGTTTGTGGAAGGAACGGGGGGAAGCACCGGCGAGTTCGGATCAGATCTGACGCGTCGTGTCGAAGCCTGGGTGTTGCGTGCGCGTCTCCGAGGACCGTGCCAACGATGCGGTATACAACCCATCGCACTCGCTCGTGGAGTATGCCCAACGCTGAGGCGAGGTTGATGCAGAGGGTGCTCGTGGCGACAGTGCGAGGGGGTGGCGGTGGCGGTGGCGAGTGTCAGGAAGGTTGTGTATCTGCGGATCTCCACGTTGGTGCCATCGATGTGATCGACGTCCAACGGAGGTACTTCGGATTGGGATCCACCATGCTTCCAGGTACCCGACCACTGGCGAGAACGCACTGCAAGGGAACGAGGAGAGCAGGGATGTCAGGAGGATGCTTCGCCCGTTCTGCGTGGTGTCCGGTGGGTAGGTGAGGGAAGCGAGAGTGCCCGTTCCAGGAGATCGTGTGCGAGACGGTGTCGCAATAGCGAGATTCAGAGAACTGAGAGGGACACGCGCGCACACGCACAGTCTTGATACAGCACTAAGTAAAACAAGAGTATTTCGATGCTACAGTTTTATATATACTTGAAGCAATAGCTCTAGGGTAAGCGTCAATAAATGTGTTGATATGCTAAGTCATCGTCGGAATTTCGTGTCTCTCTCGTGGCTATCATGCTACCGTTCTCCATGCCCCCGTCTTCATCTCGACGACCCCAAAATCGAGCAACGGAAGCCTCTCTTCGTCCACGACCAAGTCAGATGTGCGTGGGCCTGATCGCTGCAGAGGCGGCGGCAAGAGTGGATCCGCATCGCCACCCTGTTGACGTGCCTGAGACTCGAGTGGGTCCACGCCTTTACCCTTGGCATCGGGTACGGGACGATGGACTGGCGCAGACACGTCTGGCATGGCGACGAGCACGCAGACGACCAGCGTGGCAGCATCCTTTTCGGTGCGAGCACTCATATCGGGGGAAGCCGGTGCAGTCGGGGGTGATCGGATGTCGGCAACGGGCGTGTGTGGCTGTCTGGATAGTGGCGAGGAGGAAGGGGTGGAGAACGAAAAGGGGGTCGGGAGACGGAGTTGAGATAAGAAAGAGGGACGGGCTTGAGCTTCGAGTGACGGAGAGCCATGTGGTGTAGTAAATGCCCGAGGCGATGATCTCAATGTCGATGGCGATAGCGGGGAGATGTAGCGCACAGCAACAGGCTGTGCGGGCCATTATTGCGGCATATGTAGCGCAAAGCAGGAGCAGCTTACCGTAATGGACGACCAGGTGTCATCCTTATCTGCACGGTGTATCCAGGTGTCGCACAAGACAGGTTTGGACCCAAATCGTCGAACAGAACGGCGGAACCCGCCCAAGGGGTCGAATGCGCTCCGGTCAAGATCGACAAACAGGCCGTCAGCGAGAGCTTGTTGAAGGCGCTGTCTGTATCGCCTGCGGAGAATATACGACCTAAGAACGAGTGATGCTGAGAGCAGAACGAGGATCAAGACTGTGGCGAGGAACGTGAAGCTGGTCGAGTCCATGATGATGGGAGTGGACAAGGATGGTTAATATCACGGATATCATGGGGCGGTGTAAGAGAAGCACGTACAGATATAACGTTGCGGTGCTCGAATTTGACGGTGAGGATGTAGTGGTGGGTGTGCTCGTGCTGTCTGTGAGGGCAGTGCTTGGGTTGCTGGTCGACATGGGCGACGATGAGCAGTCGGGCTGGGCGACGACGACGGACGAACGTGAGTAATCATACTAGGGTCGTATTACGTAATGATCTGATCGATACATCGCTTGCTGTGTCGAGGTTTGAAAATAAAACGGACTCGTCTGTGGGAGCGTTTCTCCCTGGACCTGCCCTTTTCCTTTCCGTCGCCATGTCCAACACCACCTCAATTGATCTCCCGAACTCGCTCAACCTTTCACCACATCTATCAGCACAAAAGTATTTCTTTGTCTGCACACTCACCGTGCTCGCCTGGGATACCCTCGTCCTCACACCGAGATCGTACCGACTCGGCCGCACAAAGGCCTGGCCTGCACTCAAGGTTCTCTACTACTTCCTCCAGATATGGGTCCTCTCCGACTTTGTCGTCACAGGTGTGTCTTCCGTTCCAGCCCTTATCCCCATCTCACATCGTCATTCAGGCGCCATGTTCTTCTCCACGTCCGTAATACAGGACCCAGACTGTTTGCGGTTCTGGCCTTATGAGCCCATCTGCACCGCTATCCTTCTCTTTGCTGCTTCCACTGTGCATGTCATTCGTGTCACCGCCATTTACGGCCACGAGCCCCGTGTTCGTTCACTCCTCCTTGCTCTCTTGTTTGTCCAGGGTGTTGTCACCGCTATCTGCTGCGGTTTCTACCGCTCCGTCCATCTCCTCGATGGCCAAGGATGCATTGCTGGACCTTTGAACAACCAGAGCTGGGTCGGTATCTACTGGCTCGCTCCCACCATCCTTTACGCGACCACCTTTTCTCTCGCCCTCATGCGGTCCCTGAAGACCCTTGGAGCCAAGCCTCTCCACCCCTGGCGCCTCATGCTTCGTGACCACCTCAACCTCTACGGTGCCGTTCTCCTCGTCAACCTCGCCAATGTTTTCTTTTACTTTATCATGACTCCCACCGATTACACCGACCCCATCAAGACTATCGTCACCAGCATGGCCGGTGTCCTCACCGCAACGATGAGCATGCGCATCATTCTCGGTGTCAGAGGTTCTCTCGAGAACGGCGGCAGCTTTAGCGCTAGCGGGTCAGCTGGTTCGAGCGGTGCGAGCGCCAGCCTTAGCGGCACTGGCGTGGGTGTCGCACGCGGGCGTGGTGCACCGACATACACCATTGGAGACATTCACACTCAGACGAAGAGCATCGGAGCCGCTCGCGGTGCCAAGGAAGAGGGTACCTGGGATGTCGACAAGAACTCTGTCGATGCAGGCCCTGGGCGAGATGCCAAGGTGATGCTTCCGATCGTAGGAGAGGACGAATCCGACAAGACGACGTCGAAAGTCGGTGTGCAAATAACCGTCGATCATCAGGTGGAATACGACGAGTTGCCGAGACACCGATGAGCCGGTGCCGCCTGCGGACAAGGAACAGGGCCCAGGCCCAGGGCTGGCAGGGTTTGGGGGGTTTTTTGAATCACACTATCGTATCATGCGTTGCCTTTCGCTCTCTTCTTCGCTTTCACTTTCATTTTTTTTTACCCATTCTAATCCCGGTTACAAAATTGATATCCACTTGTCTGAGTGAGTATATCTGTGTTTATTTTATGGAATAGGATACTAGGATTGTCTCTCGCTTGTGCCCTTTTTTCTTCTTCTTTCTATCTGACAGCTCTCCCTGCTACATACCTGGTCTCGCTGGCCCTGACTGTCCGGGGTGTGCCTGTGTGTGTACGATTACATGTCATCGATTCTGAACGCGTTGCAAGACAACAATATATATGAAACCTGGAACAGACTCGGAGACCCTTGTCGAAAAGAAACACCCACGCCCAGACCAAGATTCTCGGCGGGCCCGGAGATCCCCCAACACTGCAGATAAAAAGTCAATGGGAACACCACCCGGTGGTCTCATAGTGTCTCAAACCTGAAGCTTGCTGAAATATCACCACGCTGTCACGAGCCGTCGTCCCTGAGCAGGGCCGAATCCCCCCCCCCCCCTGGTAACCCACCTGGGACTCGGTACGATATCGCTGATCGATGTGTGTTCCAACGTGTTTCATGTCTTGTTCGGAACCGGCATCCTGCAAAAAGCCGGCGGCGGAAGGGGGCTTGGCAAATGTCCCTATTCATATCTGCCAATTCAAAGAAGACAGTTTAGAGAATGTCAGATCTGAGGCTGTCAGCCTGTCACTGTGGAACAGGGTGTGCCAGAGTGTGGGAACGGGAGAGTAACAGGGGATCTGCATCAAAAGGACCTTAGATGGAATCGGATCCGGGCAGCAACAGAGTAGACCAATCATGCACATGAATGCGATGTTGGTCATGGATAAGATGTACTTGAAAGATATATATTCGAACTGGAGTTTACGTGGGTGAAACGTGATTGAAATGTTGATTGATGGACCGACCTTGTGATACTGTAAGATCTGAGGGTGATGGCGCCAGGCTGTCGAGTTGATGGGGGGCTCAACAGTGTCGAGACTGATCATCTTGTAGACAAGGGATTTTTTTTTCACCCCGAGGAGATGAGGATGACATATGTGAGCTCCGATGTCCGTCGACGCTGCGTGTAGTAGAGGCGTCCATTTGCAGCACTAGTCCACCTTCTCTACGCGTACACTACGCCGCAGTCACGTCGGAGTGGTGCAATCGACCTTGCCAGAATTTACGCATATCATATGTGATGGAAAGCGCTGTAATGAGCCTCGAGGCGTTCTGACCGCCGCGCGGTCCCGCAGTCATCATGCTCTGATGACTTGCCCAGTGACATTTGCTCAACTCGTTCATGCCAAGCTGGTGTTCCTTCTTTGTGCAATGTGGACCTCGGCAAGCGGCGAGTCGATCGGGGACTTGAAGTATGTAATTGATGGCAATACGTGCATGTCAGCGAGCCCTGGAAGCCGTAATGTTCGGATCTTCGAAGGCTTGGCCTGCTGTGCTCCGGGGGCCGGCGGTGATCAAAATGATATATGTATACCCTCGCGTGGCCTGTGCGCCTGAAAACTTTGGATATGCTGGTATGCGTCTGCGTTAGGGCTCGATTCAAAGGCTCAGAGGTCGCGCTGCCGTAGAAAGGTACGTGCACACCGTTGAGCTTCGTGGTGAGTTGGTCCCTCTTGGGAGCTTGCCAGGGAACAAATAATTCGGTGAGCAAGCAGTGCACGTTTCCAGTTACCCGATGTCCTCTTTCAAGCCGTTCCACACGTGCCAAACCGATACAAACTCACGTACGTATGAAAAAAAAGGACACCTGGAGAAAGATCAGAGCTTCAAGCCAACGTTCTCCTCGAGGTACACCACAAACTTGCGCGCCACGCTCTCCTCGCTCCAATCCACCCTGCCCTTTTCCGTAGTCCCAAGCGTAATGGCACGTTTATGAATCGTGACGAATTGGCGTTTGAGACGTTGGAGTTCGGAGAGGGTAAGGTAGTGCGGTGGGAGGGTTATGCGGGATTTGAGCGGCGTCAATGGCGTGGATGTGGAAATGTCGAGCAAGAGGGTGCCCCCGGGTAGAGAGGAGGCCGATTGAGCGGTGAGGATGGCGGCGACGAGCGCGGTGGTGGTACTTTCGAGCGTATGGAGCGCGTCTGTCGGTGCTTTGGCGACCTGTGAGCACGTCCGGGAACGAGCGGTGGAAGATGTCGCACGAACGTAAACGTTAGGGGTCGGGGTGGAGGACTGAGATATGCGACACGTACCGCTTGCGTCCCTGTGTTTGGAGGCTTGACGAGGCCCTGTGTGAGTGCACGCCAGATATCGTCGCCGGGTACATCTGAATCTGTCCAGGGTACGGTAAACAGCGGTGAGTCCCACCGAACCATCGAGGACGGCTCTTCGTATCGCTGGATGAGGTTATCCAAGCTAACGAAAAAAAAAAAAAAAAAAAAAAGCGAAACCGAGGGGGTCAAGCATTTCATGACGGCGAAGAGTTCAAACAGCTCACGTTTCAGGAGTATACGACTGTGCATCTTCCCGCAACTTGTTCCACTCGTGACATCGCTCAGGTGGTGCGATGACATAGACCTACTTCTCTGTCAGTCAGAAGACCGACGTGCTTCGACCACGGAGCGAAAAAAAGAGGGGTGGAGCGAGAAGCAAGGGATCGCGGATGGTGTCCAGCCACGTACCGTACACACGCGGACCTTGGCTTCCCTGGCAGCGCAGTACATCTGATACCGAAATCCCTTGATATAATTGAGCGAGTCGACGATGACGATACGGTCAATGCCCAAATGTCGCTGGAGAGCAGTGAACAGCGCCCCACGTGCTGGCTTTTCCGATGGACTATCTTCATGTGTTCGAGGTGAGGTGAGGTGAGTTATGTCGTGTCACGTTGTCGTGATGGTTAGCCACCTCGTGTGCAGACACTGAACAGCTCACCGTTGTATGCTGATCGAGGAATGTTGAGTGTGTCATCGGAAAGGACGATCACGGTAAGCGATGGACCAGTATAGAGGGGGTCCGCGAGACGCTGTTCGAGGTGGTCTTTGATCTGTGTCGCGCGATGGGACTTGCCCGCGCACGGATACCCGGATATCGTGATGAGTGCCATTCCATCAAGATGGCACCGAATCCTATTTCTTCGAGCAAGCCGACGTCGAAGAAGTGATCGACGCGGATGACGGCTGACGATGGTTAATGGGAGGGTTATCCGCTGTCAGGGGTCTCACGAGGCATTATCACCTTGAACCAAACACGATGGTACCGTTTTTCGACTACCTTTTATCCCTGAAACATTCGATTTCAAAGACGTAAAGTACCAGCTGGTTTGATAAATCCATCTGATAACGCAGCCTGTGAGTCTGTGACTCATTTCACCCTCGGCATTAATGCTGAATGGATGGCAGGATCTCACGTACAATGTAAAATATACCTGGAAGGGAGCAGACCCGTGTGCGCTTTCGAGCAGTCTCACGGTCCTTATCATGGTACTGACTACCTCCTCCCTTTTCTTGCACACTCTGGCACAGGTGGGCATTGACCATGTCTTTGTCAACTGGGGATCCGACCATCCAGCCATGCTGGAAGAGCTCGAGCGCCAGCGAGCGACGGATGGGACTCACGCACTTACAATCGTGACATCTCCCAATGAGATGGTTGCATTGAGTGCTGCACAAGGGTATGCACAGGTCACTGGCAAGCCAGCTGCCGTCATTGTCCACGTTGACGTCGGGACACAGGTAAGGCTACCCCGCACCATCTTTATATTGGTGGCGTGACCATGCACTATTTGATGTCTGATACCCATAGGCGCTTGCGGGGGCTGTTCATAATGCAGATAAGGGTCGAGTGCCTATCTTGATCTATGCTGGCGCGTCACCGTTCACGAGCGAGGGTGAACTCCAGGGCTCGCGTAATGAATGGATCCATTGGATGCAGGGTACTTGACATTTTTGTTCGTGTGCGTCGTGGGTGTACTGATGCGAGGGCTTGTAGACGTGCATGATCAACCGACGATCGTGCGCCAGTACATGCGTTATACAGCTCAAATCGGCTCTCCGGCGAGTTTACCCCATCAGGTCCGACGGGCACTCCAGATGTACGCGTCGTGCTCCGTAACGCATGCGGGCCTGGCTCACCTGATTGTTGTAGTGCAACGAGTGAGCCAAAGGGTCCTGTCTACCTCTGGGCACGGAGAGAAACGATGGAGCAGGAAATTGACTCGTCGCTACTGGATAGGCCCATCACGCTCACCAAATGGCCGTCCGTCCAGCCAACTGCGCTTCCGACCTCAGGTACAGTGTATCCCGTTCTCAACGATATCTTATATCGACCTGGTCTATCTATAGCGGTGCAACAGATTGCGCGCGCCCTGTTGGGTGCAACATCACCCCTTTTGATCACGTCCCACCTTGGACGAAACCATCAGGCGTTCGCCGCACTCGTCACACTGTCCCGCATTCTTGCGCTTCCAGTTTTCCTGACATGCCCCTCAGCGACCAACCTCCCCTCTTCCCACCCCTTCTTCGTTGGATTCTCTTACTTGGCGGCGGGGACTCAAACACCACTTCTCAAATCAGCCGATGTGGTACTCGTCGTCGACGCCGAGGTGGCTTGGATCCCGATGAACAAAGACAAGGTCGGTGAATACGAGCGACCAAGCGAGACGGCGCAGGTCTACGTCATCGATAGTGGTGACCCGCTTAAACGAAGTATCGGCATGTACCACGACGAAGCGGACCTCGTTTGTCACGCCGACGCAGCTGTTGCGCTCACGCAACTTCGGGAGGCCATTGGCACCCAAGCCGCCAACGAATGGTCCAAGCGAACGGAACGGATTCAAAAACTACATCACGAATGGAAGGCACAACTTCGTGCTGCAGAGTCCTTCCCGATCACACCGTCGAGTTCAGGTCGCCTCGCGTCATACACGACACCCCAGATTGTGAGCATGCTTCGCGAGGCGATCAGAGCAAAGGGGATTGCTCGCGAAAGCGCGCTCATCCTGAACGAAAGTATATCCAACTATCCGCTGATTTGGTCTCACATGGAGCCTGAAGTCCCTGGAGAAGTCATTGGTTCTGGTGGTTCTTCGCTCGGTTGGGCGCTCGGTGCAGGGGTCGGATCTGTCCTAGGTGGACGCGTTGCACAGAAAGGAAAGGCAGCCACAGGATACGAGTTCGTCGCAGCCATCGTGGGTGACGGCACCTTCTTATTCGGTGTGCCAGCGAGCGCATACTGGATGGCAAGGCGGTATGAAACGGTAAGCACGTCTCCTTCACCCCTCGACTTCCTGTGCGTCACGTCCGTCACTGATGCTGGTTGATGTGATGTAGCCTTTCTTAACCATCGTGCTCAACAATGGCGGCTGGAAATCACCCAAGATGTCCATGCTTGGGGTTCACCCGACGGGACATGGCTCCCACGCGGTCGGAGACCAGCTCACGGTTGGGTTTGGCCCGGATTGTCCGGATTATTCCCAGATTGCGGTAGCGGCGTCGAATGGATGGGCATGGGGACGGAAGATCAGCGTCGACCTTGCGACGGAGGAGAAGAGCGCGCAGGCATTGTTACAGGAGACAATTGCGGAGGCGGTGCGAGTCGTCGTCGAGGACCGACGGTGTGCGGTGGTGGACTGTGTGTTGGAGAACATTTAGTGTGCGCGAGGAAAAGTGACGTGCTAGTGGGAACGAAAACCAGGACTTTTGTTGTAAGTGATACTTTCGTGAGCCTGTAGTTGCTTGGCAAGGGAGAAGAGAAGGTGAGAGTATATTGAAGAGTAGATCGTACACAACAAACTGACAGAACTGAACGTATGCAATCTCCCTCCGATTGTTGTATGTGCAAGAGGATGATCTCGGGTGGCCACCTTTCCACCTGCTTTCCCGCGTGAACTTGAACGTGACTGTTCTGTTCATCCCGTACGGAGTGCTGCGCCAAACCACCAGTGACAGCTACGACGACGATAACCTGCATCGCTTACTAGAACATCGTAATGGATTTCACTCCTGAAGACAGGGAGTCGAGATCATTTTAGACATTGAATCCGTCGGACTGATGAGGAGAAGAGGCATATAAAATTATGGCGAAGTTTACAAGAGCAGGTGTTGGATGTCCAGAGTCTGTTCTTTACTACGAGACCACGTTTGCATGCTGTGATAACCACGTCTACACAGACAGGTGTTATGCAACGCGATGCATGATGATCCCAGTGAAGCCAAAGGAATTACGGGAATGCCTATCCCTGTAGATCGCATATTGGTGCCACCTCTGTAACGTTCGTGTACGATGTTGTAGAGAGGCCTTGAGCTCGAGTGGTGAATACTAGGCACACCGACGGGTACGATTCAACGTAGTCTAGTAAACGTTCACTAGATGGTTCGGTCGTTGCCACATTACATTACGCTTCGTGAGGTTTCCGGTACCTATCCGCGTCTCTGACGAGGAATAACGGCGCACTGCTGATCAAGACAATGACCTATATGCACAGAAGTGATCAGCGGAGAGCTAAGCAAATTAGAGCCACGACGTTCAACGCCCCCGCACCAGGTGGATATAAAACAAGAGCAGAGGCGTCGTGTGGATCGTTGCGGTGAGAATGCTACCCATGATGATCGGCGAGAGGGCATTGCCTGCATTGAGGACTATCTCGATTGCTGCCAACGCTTCGCCTAGGGGGGCTCTAACGTCAGTGCCAGTTCCACGAGGGGTAATATCAAAATAGGACCTTGCTTTAGTGGATCAACGGATCCAGCGACGAGGCTACGGACCGTAGGGAGATGTATGTAGGAAAATCCAATGAAAATGCCGGCTGTATTATTCTAGTGAAGAGACGGACGAGAAGACCGTCACTGAACGCTTACAGAAGACCAACGCTTGGTTTGTCGTGGATGCGGCTGCACTCAGGTAAGAGATTGCCGCGATGACACATGACACGAAAGCCAAGTGTACATCCAATTGATCCGAGGTGTTCAATTCCAGTTCTTCACTGCTGCTTATACTATCTTCTTCCGCAGGAAGGGAACGTATGCATTTTCGGCTGTAGTACGGGCGCAAAAAGCGAACGAGGAGCGGAGCAATCAGCGCCAAGCTGATCGTGCTGCTGACAGTGACAATGGTGAGGAAAAGACCAGTCTAGAACAACGAAGATCAACTTGCACCGGGACAGTGATACTGATACTCACATCCGCAGGCGTGAGGTGATATCTTGATGTGACAAGCACCAACCAGGCGGTCCAAGCGTAGCCACTGGCGGTAGCAAACACGAAGGTGTGTACTGCAAGCCAAGTGAGTCGCCAATTGCGAGTTCCATCCAACTTGCGAGTCGGTATGAGCAACCTCAATGGCTCAAAAATGAGTAAGGGTGTTGCGAAGAGCCTCTCGGTAGAGGGTTCGGGGCGCATGAGGGACAGCGCATTTCTTTTTTCTTTCGGGAAAGATTCGGGCAAGATCGAAAAGACGTAAATGAATGTAGCAACGAATATTCCGACTGCCAAGTAGAACACAATTAGAGGGTTGCCTGTTTTCGTTGTAATAGTTCCTCCTAGAGCAAACGATATAGAAGTGCCTGTGAGAGACGATCTGAGTAAAGGCACGAAATCTTCGAGTGAGATCCAGACCTAACGCAGCCCAACCTGCTATCTTGCTCAGCGCAGCAGTTCTTGAGGGGGGAATCAGATCCATCAAGGAGGACACGAGCTTGAAACATACTTATCTTCCGGAACGCATACGTCGACAATGTACATGTTGGCGAGAAAACGATGGATGTAAAGGTCGGAGAACATTTGTGATAGCAGCCCCACAAGGAAGACGCAGTCAACGAGCCAATATGGCGTATACTGTGAGCCGGGTATCAAGCAATTCCCTATGATCCCGGCGATGAGTACGAGTAAGAAGGCGGGTTTCCTCCCGTAGTGCGATGAAATACGACTTGTGATGCCACACCAAGCCATCGCTGGGATGTTTGTGAGCAACCGCAGCAGTCGAAAGTAAGTTATAAACACACTTATAATGCTTTCCGTCGCGCGGAGTATTGCGAGAACGGCCGCCAAATACTGCTCTACCTCAGGCGCATCGCAGAGTCCAAGGGGAGCTGAACCACTTGCTGGGAGAGTGGCCGGACTACCGTGTGATATGTTCCAGAACCTGCAGACAGCTCGTCGTTCGAGTTCGATGATAGTAGTTGATTGTATCAGGGTCGCCAGGTTTGTTGCGAGTGCGACCGGAATAAGGAGTGTCTCTGGTGAAAATCTGAATCGCTTCCTCGATAAAATCCTACTTGATTGGCCAGCTGCTCGAGAGTCTCCGAGTAGTGGGGCAGTTACAGACATCACTTGGTTCTGGGAAGACATGATACGGAAAGAAGTCCACTGCCCACACGAGTTATTTAACCAGTTACCCAGCTGCAGCGCGTGGAGAACGCATGGTGGTGGGCAACGCCCGCG
Organism: Rubroboletus pulcherrimus; assembly: GCA_038091165.1. Taxonomy (NCBI): domain Eukaryota; kingdom Fungi; phylum Basidiomycota; class Agaricomycetes; order Boletales; family Boletaceae; genus Rubroboletus; species Rubroboletus pulcherrimus. Next base: position 22,146 of record JBBPNY010000217.1, read on the forward strand.
AAGCACTCCCACGCGAAAGAGGGAGTTAATTCATGTAGGCTTGTTTCATCACTTTCTGACTTGATTTTTGCTGGGGGGCTTGATGCAAATATCTAAAGCGATGGAGCTATCAGAGCAGAATTTTGATTTAGCTCCGGGCCATTCCTTGTATAAGTATATGTTTTGAAGGATGAGTTTTCCAACTTGCAAGAAGAAATTGAAGTATGACTCTGTGGCGCAGTGAGGTAGCCCCAGAGCTTAGCGCTTAGTAAGCGCTTAGTCTTCGGACGAGTGTAGGTAAGCGGCACGTGTTCCTCTTCCTTTCGTACCGCTAGTACTACCGTCCCGCCCGCTCAACTTCGCTCCCTCTTCACTTTCGTCGTCGCACCCACCCACCACTCCCAGTCCTCATTTTCGGTGCCTCGCAGCCCTTTTCCTCGGGGCCCCAATGCGCGCCAGCGCTTTCATTTGCAGCTAACTCCTGCGAGGTGGTCCCACCCGCCCCGCACCTCACGCCTTTGCTGCAGGTTCTCGCTGCTGCTTGGGGCCGAAGGGCACACCTCCCAGCTTCACTCTCCGCTTCGGACTCTGGTCTCCCCTCTCAGTTCTGCATGTATTTCTCCGTGCATAGTAGTCCCTTAGCAATACATTTGTTCCACCTCATCACACTCCTGCTCTCTTGGAATGTTGTCCAAAGAAAATCCGCTCCAATAACCTTCAAGGAATCACTAAAATGAACAAAAATGTTGCTGGGAGGGATGCAATCTGACTGCGGGACATGCCTGCCTAGCTCACCAAGAAGGTAGCCCCTACCGACCATTGACATGAACAAACATGTTAACGTTCCAACGTTCAACGGGTGCGTTCATGCGTACATTACCTACCCCACAAAGCTTTACAAAGTCTATGGTAGCCCAAGGTCTTAGGTTAGTGTATTAGCTGGTTGCTCGGTACCAAGGGGCCGAACAACCAGATCCTATGTGCTCGCGAGCGCGAGAGCTCAAGGGTCTTGGTGTTCCATTCAGTGTTAAACTCTCGTGGACACGAATATAGACCCTAATGATCATACCGAGCTGCAGGCTCCATTTGTTTCCTAATCGATATCTCAGGTGGGCTGTCACCTCACCTGTCCAGACCGGAATAATAACAGCCGATCGCTGAGCTCTGCCTCTCAGTTACATAAAGAAAGTGCGCAATTAAATTAACCATGAAAAGCTAGCCATCTAGGCTCTTCGCAGAACCGTTATTCGATCCACCGATTAAACAATACCAGAACGTCCATGTCACTATCAACTCTCCAATGCGAGACCGTATAGTGGTGTCCAGCGTGCTCAACTGCAGATTCAGTACTCAGTGTTGAGACATTTGAGCCAAATAGTCAGAAAGCTATGCAGTTCATGTCAAGGAAATTCGAACACCGGGGGGATAGTGGACATACCTTCAAAGCGCCCGTTCGGATGCTCTCACCCACGTTCTGAACATCAGGATTAGCCATCACTCGGGCGATAGCATCTCTCGCAGCAACCTCCAAATTCGCAAGGTTACCGTCACCCAAAAGCCCTCCCTCAGACAACCCGCGCTCGAGTTCCTCTTCCTCTTCGCGGCCAAAGTATTGACTCGAAGAGATCGAGGTTGCCCCTTGGAAGTTGGATAGCCGTTGTTTCGACTCGGCAAGAAAAGTTGCGTCGTAATCATTTCGTCCAAAAAACATATCCGAAGAAATAGCCTTCTGCGATCCAAATTTTTCCCGTGCCGTCGTGGGTGCGTCATCAGCTGGTGGGCTATAAGTGACAAATATGCTCAGCCGAAGTATCAAAATGAAGTGGTTGGATACGCACGTAGATCGTGTGCTGGACGTTGTCTGTGACGCAGTGGGAACGCCACCGAAGCCTAACTTGCGGAAACCCATTCCTAACCTCTCAAGGTCCTGGCTATTTCCTTTCTGAACATCCACTCTGCTAGGTATCGTAGTCGTCGCTGAGCTAGTGTTGGCAGCCTTGCCTTTCGCATCCGCCTGGGCGGCTTGCTCAGCCTGTTGTCTGGCACGTTCTTCTTCCTCCTCGCGCTGCCGATTGTATCCGAGCTGCTTGATGCGTTCGGCTTCCTCGGCAGCCTTTCGCTCCGCCTCGGCAAAATCAATCGGTGTGGCGGCCTTCTTTGCTCCAAGACCTCCAAATTTACTCTTCTTCGCAGTGGCGGAAGCGTTAGTAAAAGTAGTAGCAGCTGGCCCTGAAGAGTTCAAGCGTGAGGCACCTAGTCTCGCAGAACTATTGGTTGTGGAGGAAGTAGTCCGCAAAGAGGTCGATGTTACCATTCGGGAAACAGGGTGACCGACTGCGGGCGAGGCTGTGTTTGTGGTGGAGGGAGAAGTAGGTTTAACCGTGGCAGTTTTGTCCCAAGAAGAAAAGAAGTCATCTTCCGCGTGCGAGGTGGAATCAGTTAGTTGGGACAAGTCCATTCCATCGACAACGGCCCGGGTCGGGAATCTAGCGACTGGAATAAGCGTCCTGAAAAGTGCATGTTCAGTAATACATACTTGATGGCATCTTCCTTGACGCGCTTAGCGAGTTCCTCCTTGTAGAGCTCCGCCGTTGTGCTGGAATACTTCTTCTTCGGGTCTGCGTCACTCAGGAGCGAGGCGCCGCCGTGACGGGTGAAGAATTCTGTTGCGGATGCATTTCCACCGACTTTCATAGTTCGTAGTTGGTTCAGTTGCCAGCTGTCTAGGTTCGTCGAGCTGTTCACTCCGGAGGTTTGAGGACATATGGAAGTCAGAAGATATTGTACCCACCGCACAAAACTGATATGCACGCCCATATTCCGATGTATGCTAGAGCAGTCCAGGCATATATAAACACCAAAAGTGACACTTGACCAAGTTGGGTTCCGGGCTTGACAGTCAAAGCATGTCTATCGATGATCATGAGGGCGGGACTGTGAGACTAGAAATTGTCCAACCTTGTTTCCTTTCTGTGCTCTGAGAGCCTTGAATACTTTTTCTGACTCTGCTTTGGTAGGATCAACCATCATGGGTCAGGCGTTCAGGTGCAGGTTGGAAGTCGACCTGTGCGACGGAAGACGGCTGGATATTGACGTGTAATGTTCCGGGGTCCTCGATTTATTTCAGGTAGGCGGTAATCAGGGTCTTGCTGCTGAAACACGCCTTCGCCACCAACATCATTTCGGATAGGGCTTCTTGATGAATTTCACTCCTTCAAACTGTGCATGGATCACGAATTTGCTATCCAAATGAGATGCATTTATTCACCAACGTGGCTTCAAGGTACATGGTAAATATCTCGTTGAATCACCGAAGACTATGATTAGTGCTTTGTAAGTAGAGCAGTACAGTGCGGCATGCTCTCTGGCAGCTCGTCTGGAGGTGCGGGTCAATTTGCCGTTCTTTTTTCTTGCTTGTCGTGGCCCCAGCCAATCGTGCCTAATAGCCACGGGTCATTGACGTGACGACATCATGTTCCCCCAGAACCAGACGTCATTCGAAGCTATCCGCGTCCTCGGGGACTCCAGACCAGCCGGCCTGTCGAGCAGGAATATATCGAGGGGGCGATTCAGGCTTTCATCGGAGCTGCGACTTATTCAAAGCTGGATTGCAGTTTACCCCGGATTGACTTGCTGACTAGCTATCTCGTGGAGTTGCTGTTCCAACTGTTTTCTGGCCCACCCCTATGCCTATCTCGCCAATTTGTACATCGTTGCTACATGTACCACGGAAGATAGGTATGCCCTATTCAACTTCGTGTCCTCCTTCAAGGGTCTGACTTGCCTCTAAGAGCTCGGATTTGTTGGCTCTGCTAATCATATCTGTGCACGTAGGCTGCTGTCTTGCTCGGTAGTTTTCTGCTATTCGTCATGACCCGGATAGATAAGTACTGGCAGAAACCAGATGAAGTGTAATGCTGAAGTGATTCGCGACGCTTGTAGTGACAGCTATGCCGGGTTTCCCCGATCCGAGCGCCCGCACCGAACAGGACGCTGCCACGTTTGCCGTCTGCGTGCTTGTTGCCATGCCCGACGTGTCTGCGCCAGTACATCGTCCTGTATCCGATGCCAAGGGTAAAAGGGTGAACCCACTTGAACCTCAGGCGCTGTCGTCTCTAGACAGATCGGGTCCACGCATACCTGACTTCGCTGTCGACGAAGAGGGATTGCTGTTAGCGTCGTCGAGATGGGACGGGGGAGTAGGTACGGAGACATGATAGCCACAAGAGACACGAAATTCCGACGATGACTTGCATATACTTATATCACCTCATTTATTGACGCTTACCGCAGAGCTATTATATTGCTTCAACCACCTGTAGTATCGCAGTACTCTGTTGTTACATAATCTTGTGCGCGTGTCCCTATAGCTGTATAACTCTTCAAGTTGTTACTGCGACGCCACCCTCGCTTCCCGCCTCACCGTCGTACGGGACAATCCCCGCCGGATACCATGCGCGACAGGCATATTCCCTTGCATTCCCGTCCGTCCCACCCGCGCGAGCCACTTTGTAAGTAGGTGTGTTCGCAGACCCAGTTCGGTCGTTCGCATACATGGCAAAACGGATGAAGCAGGGGTAGTCTCGAGCCGTTCTGGGAAAGCGCTCTCTGGTATCGGGATGTTCCGCGAGGAACATCTGCTTCTCGAGTTCACCCGAATGTCCTATAACGGCTCGAGACTACCAGGGGACATCCTGACACCCAGGTTCGCGAGATGTATATAGATAGATATTGATGATTAACTTTGTCTTGTTCCCAGTCGGCCTCGCTCAGAACCCATACTCTCCCAAAACCCATACCCTTGGACCTATCCCGAGAGATATGGGTCATAAGAGAGTCGAGTGTAGTTGTTGGTATCCACTGGCGCGTTTTCGTGACGCGATGCTTCTGTGAGGGAACCATTCTTCGTGCCTGGGGAAACCTGGGTGTGAACAATCGCCGAGAACACGTGAATGGAGCATGTGTGCACTGGTCTATTTCAAGGAAGGACAACACGAATCAGGTACGAATCAGGCATGCACGGACCACAGTTTGTTCGTTGTCTCTCTCCACCGTTGTGTCGCCGATGACCACGTCGACAATGACCGGTACGTACTCACAAGGTGGAGCTACGTTAACGCTGACAGATGGGCAAGAGCATCCCCCACTCGTCGAAATCGACGTCGATAGCTGGACAGAAGCAGTGGCATTCTCACCGAATGGCAAGTATCTCTTGAGCGGCGGAGTGGGGGGATTCGAGTATGGGGAGTGCAAGACGGCAAACAGGTGGCATCAATGTTAGCAGACCTTGTCCTGTGTCTCGCTGTCTCGAAGGACGGCAGATGGATCGCAGCGGGGACAGGCAAGGGCGAGCTGATTGTCTGGGACGCAAAAACATACGAAAGGATCTCCTCGCACCAGGAAGACGATGACGTCAGCGTTGTCGACTTTTCCCCCGACTCACACACGACTCATCAGTTCATCGGACAACCACACAATCACTGTATGGGATGTCCCAACTTGCAAACGAGTGGTCGGCCCACTCCCCCACGACAGTTTGGTAATCGCAGCAAAGTACTCGCCGCAAGGCGATCGTATCGCGACAGGCACCTGGGAATCCGTTCGAGTCTACGACAGCGACGAGGGTCGCTTGCTCGTGGACATCAAAGTAAAAGTGACGCCGCACAGTGGTCTACTCTGGTCGAATGATCAGCTTTTCGTTGTATCCGACGGTAGAGTCAACCAAGTCAAAGTATCCACCGGGTCGACAATCTCAGAATGGCCAGCTCCCAATACCAGCTTGTGGTCGTGCATGGTCCTATCGCAACATCGGGATTTCATCGCATACTCTGCAAATCGTACTGTCACGTTCTGGGATACGTCGATGCACACACAACTTGGTCTCATCCAACACACTCAAGGGATACGTTCAATCGCACTCTCTCCAGACGATCGCTTTCTCGCAATTGGTGGACGGGACGGGAAAATCGCCATCAAACGTTTATCCCGCATCACTGTAAGCATCGTGTATTATTGGATTACGGCGTATCTGAATACCTCTATTGCTAATCCATCACATTGCAGGAGCCGGAAGTTCATATCGACGACGCTGCACTCAATTCGTGGGACCACGATCAACTCGCGAACGCGGATGCATTGTTGACGCAAAAAATTGCTGATTCTCCAAATCCAAATCATCATGTACTCGCTAGTCGAGCTGTCGTGAGAGCTCGTTCGCAAAAGTGGGACGCAGCGATCGAGGATGCCACAAAGGTTTTCTCCTCTCTGCTCTCCCACGCTGAGCCTTATGTTAATTCCCAGCAAGTCCATTGAAATACAGCCCTCCGTCGTTGGGTACATTGCAAAGATGGCAGCCTAAGCGAGACGAGACACGAGTTCTCGCAAAGGTCTTAGTCTATGCGTGAGAAGCGAAGTGGCGCACCGTCCTTGCTCTCGCCCACTTCGCTGTCCCCAGCTCGCCGTGCAGTCTCGCTGCTGAGTACCACTAGCATAGTCGCTCCTTTTGCACCCACCCACCACTCCCTCTCACTTGCCGCGTACAAATTCCCAAACTATTAGTAATTTGTCCGACGCTGTTCACTCGACTCGCGTCCAGGCACAAGCTCAGCTGTTCGGTCACCCAGCCCACCCTCACAGCTCGCTTTGCCCGACAGATCGGGTCCAGCCTCGGGCCGGGAAACCTTCGGTTTTCGCCCACCCCACATGATATCCTAACTACTCCGTTCCTGTATCTACGTAGTCCATCTATCCACTCCTTTCTCAGAGCTACGAGCACGACACGCATAGAGTGTAGCGCTTGTCGGCAAGGGGCAGAGACATGCAGGATATCGGGAATGCGACATCGCTTTCGCGCACTTCCATTCAAGTCACATTACCTTTCTCCTTCTCATCAAGGTGTGTATCCCGTGCACTCAAACTTGATTGCCCCTCACCTGGTCATATTCCTCAGGCCATCATCG
>JBBPNY010000218.1:0-28999 GCA_038091165.1 Rubroboletus pulcherrimus
CTCCCGTCCCCCCATCTTGCACTCCATCCTGGTCTCGCCCCCCCACGTCACCCGAATACCCATCCGCGCTCAAGATCGTCTTCCCGCTCCTCTCAGCGCTCCCTCTCAATCGATGAAATGCTCCTCGAAGCATCGACCGACGACCCCCGTCCCCACGGTGAACCTCAGTCCCCACGCGCCGTCATTGCACACCACCAACACCCCAACCACGCTCCGACACCCAACAGCCAGCGCTCGATCGTCGGCCACGTCTCCGGCTCAGCCCCAGGTCCTCTAGAACAGCCTGGCGAACAACGAATGTATCACACCCATATCTTTGCGCCGCCCGTCACAGGCGCACCGATAAAGAAGGGGAAACCCGGATCGACCCCGGGCATCAGTACGCGCCTTGATGCTACTCCGTCGCGTGGCGCTGACGTCGTTTTAGTGGCCAACGGATCAGGCGCACTCCCTGCTCCACATATCACAACCACGACTGCGCCGCCTCCACCCACACCGACAACCGCGGTCCATCAATCTGTGACGGCACCTGCGCCAGCTGCGATTTCTCACCCTCACACACCTTATCCTCCCACAAACGCCCAAGGCCAACGGATCTGTCGTCAGTGTGGCTTAGCCGGTCGTTACAAGGACGGAAAATGCGTCGAGAAATGGGGTCCCGGACCCGAAGGACCCGGCACAGTCTGTGACCGGTGTCGAAAGAAAATGAAGCGGGTCGAGCGAAGAGGCACCATAGAATCTCAGAACCAAACCCAGTCCCACATTGGCCGCCAACATAGCCAGGGTACGGCAGCTAGCTTGGCGCACGCACATTCCATGACTGCACATGGTGACCGAGTTACGCGGACGGACACGATGCCCGTGACCGTAGGGATCGGATCGGGAGGAACCCAGCTCATCGCACATGCGACGCAAATGCCGTCCTTCATTTCCAAGGACAGACGCGATCGAGACCGGATACCAACGTCATCGCTCGCACCTCCCCCGTCACACCCCTCCCGTGCAGCTGATTCGCAACGAGAGCCACCTTCCCCACCTGCCATCGCCACATTGCAGACTGACGACGACGAGCCCCACCGACGCGGAGGCGCAGATAGGGGACGGAGGCCTATGAGTTCCGGTAAGATTTATTGCCTCTTCAATATTGGCTTTTTGATTGAACTGATCCCTCTGTTTCTAGCTGCACCGCCGCTCATCAAACACCTTCCTTCGCCGAGTCACTCACATTCTCATTCAAATTCTCGTCGTGGATCGGACGAGTCGTCAGCGGACGCCGAGGGCGATCCAGATGCGGATGGTGATGCGGATGCGGATGCGGACGCGGAGCTCCTTGAGGCTGTTCACGCGGCGGAGAACCGGAGCACGAGCATGAAAGCAGAAGACGCGGAGAACGATGATTAAAATATCGTGCTCCAGGTAAAGAAAGCTATCTGCGGTTTGAGATTCTTGGTTGGGAATGGGAAGGGGGAGGTCTCGCGGAGATCGCCACAAAGAACGGTTTCAGGCATCAAGCAAACAAAACAAAAAACAGTCCATGTTACATCAAGCACACTCGCATTCGCATCGCATATACACGCATCCCCACCGCGCATCCGCATCGTCTGCCGCCAAACCATGTTCCTCGGTGACCTTTTTCTGGCCTCTCCGCTGTCCGAAAAACAAAACAAAAAAGGACACTTTGTAGATGTCTCCCTAGTCGACGCCGCTCGTGATATGGAATAGCTATGTTGGAATTTGGTTCTTGTGTTACTACGCTCTCGGTTTTCTTTCCTTTCTTTCCTTCTTTTTCTTTCATCTGATCCTAGCCGTCCCTCGTTCCTCTACTCATTTCGATACGCATTCAATCGCCGCAAGCAACGCCTAACAATGGCATGTCATCACTACCTGATCCAACCACCCACCAATACACATTCTTAGAAACGAGGACGAAAGTGCTATCCATTCCCCGTCCGTCCACTACAAAGCAGTCACCGTACAACCACGAAAAAGATGTTGTCTAAAAAAGAGTTCTAATGTGTACTAGCATCTGTTTCCAATCGAGGCCTTTGTAAGTACTTGCGGGTGTGATCAGTACTTGAACACGAGGCGCGTTATGTATCCCGACGGGATTTCGACAACGCCGCACATTGTACGTTTGTATTATTTTTTTGTATTGTTGTCTCCAATTGGGAATGTAGAAACCGAAGTACTGATTCTACTAAAAGTGTCAATTGATGCCGCATGCGATTCAAAAGCGGTGTGTGGGGTACGAAAGCTTGTAAAATGGAATGGTATCCCGAGGCTCGCGTCGACACCGAGAGGCAAGTAGGACCGACTCGGCGGTATACACGCGGGCCGCGTGCTCGAGTACGGTACGCGTACTTGTCCTTATCTGTAACGTCATCGCAACGAAGGGGGCTTTGCGCCGGGGCAAGGAGGGAGGAGCCGGCAAGCACGTTGGTGTTGTGGTGTTCTCTGTGGACCATGCCAGTGGACCGTGGTGTGTGGTAGCCGGCTGCCGGTGCGTTATCGCCCGCAAATTGTGCCCCCCCCCCCCTTTTTTTTTTTTTTGGCGTCAGGGTTGGCGGAGCTATTCGCAGTGCGCACTACAACGCCAACGCCAACGCGCGTGCATAGGTTCCAGATGCATGGTGACGTGGTACCCAAACGTGGAGCGTTCCAATCCGGGCGCGAAGGGTGAAGGATGGGGGAGAGAGAGGACGGTGCGTGATCCCAGCGACCGACCGACCGAGCCAAGTAGGATACGAACATGTTTTTTTTCCCTCTCTCTCCTGCGATCGCGCCCAGCGTGATGTGGCATCGACGGGAGACAATCGATCACGTCGCGGACGTTGGGGTGGGGCTCTGACAGGAAGCGCCCGCCCGTTCGCCGTTCGTGGCGAGTGCGCATCGCGTTCGCTTTTTTGTTCAGTGTCGAGAAGAGCCTCGTGCGAGGTCTGGCGATTCTTGTCCATGATGCGTCCTTGTCGTCCTCTCTTTTCTTTTTTGTTTTGTGCAAACCGACGCGCACGTGGTAGGGGTCGACATGTGTGGCAGAGGGTTTGGTGGATGTCGATGAAGCGACGCGAAAGCGCGTGTAAAGGTGGCGTTGCGCATCGACCCATCGAATGGAAACAGACGCGAAGAAAAAAAAGCTCGTTCAACGAAGGCGCTCATACATACCCCCTTTTTCCCATCATGAAATGCCCCTGGTGTTTTTCCGGATCATGTCAGGGGCGCTTTACGTTCTCTATCCATGTTTGTTTAAAGTGGTGGGAGTGGAATGGGGGATCCGAGTGAAGGTGGGGGTAGGTGGATATGAGATCGAAACATGCGCTCGGTGAAGGGTATGATAGGTGTACTCTGTGGGGCTTGGTCGTTCATGAGGACTGAAAGGGGTGGGTAAGGCTCCGCTTGTCACGTTTGCACTGCTAAAAATGCGGCGCGATGCAAGACGAATCAGACTCCGAGTCGATCTTCCGATCATGGACAGCACAGCTAGGGGTGAGACGTCGAGGGCGGGATGTATCACGTCGTCTTTAGCGCTCTACAAAGGTCCTGGTTTGGTATCCTTGTGGACGATGGGAACACTATCAGGCCATGTTCAGATGTTCTCCGGTTGAGTAAACCCCCCTATTGTCCTATTGTCGATGTCAGATTTAGCTTTTTATTCACCCCGGCTTGAAGCGCTGACCGTTTCACCATGTGGACGACTCACTTGGAGTCACTGGTGGGTATTTTCTAGGCCATACATATACTTCGTCATCCTATCCAGGAATCTGCCATTCCCAAGAGAAAAGAAGCGCAAGTCCAACGGGCCGTTATTACATCCAGGCCGCAGAGTCAATTGTGAACCCACTTTATATTGTTAAAAAAAAAGCAGCCAACATGTTCAGGGTCGCGGGGGTTCGCCGTTGCCAAGTACCATTGTGCAGCACAATTAAGTACGCAAGTGGATACCGTCAGCGAGCTCTCAAACTCCATTAAAGTCTCGACCGACCGACCTTTGGCCGCAGCTGCTCTTCGCCATAACGATTATCGCTACCCCTGGTCATGTGTCGACAAATGAAGAAGTATGCGTGTCTTTCACTCACGAGCCAACAGGAAAAATAGCTCGCATACTTATCCCACAAGTCCAAGCAACCTCGAGGAGGGGGTTGCTTTAGCCGGCGTTCCTATGACAGTTCTGACCGCGACTCGCCGAGCAATTACAGAACGACCGGAGGATAACCCCGAATAGTCTTTGTCCTCTTCTAGCATTGCGCGAACAAGAACAAGCGAATTATAGACATTACAGAGGACATACCCTTCATGTGCTTGTCTGATTTTTCGTTAGCACTCCCAAAGGCTTGTAAATCAACGTATGTTGTAGATTCTCGCTGTGCATTTTCATCTGTTTTCAAAGTGGTGCAGCTGCCAATAGGCATAGCTGGTGGGTATTATTTCTGGTTGGTGTCCGGCACTCCAGACCATCTCCAAGGCTTTCGGATGTCATAAACCGAGTCGTTGATCAACTTCGCACACTGTCCTAATACGGAAACGAGTTAGCCTTGAAGAGAGGCGGATCTGTGAAGGATCAGTCGATTGCAGCTGTGCTGATAGCTTACACTGTAGGTTCAAGTCTGCATGAGTCCCTGACTTTGCAACTCAGCTCAGACACACCTTCATGGCATGTCCCCCAATGTTCATCAACTTCTCGCACGTTCGCACCGTGGGGACGTCGCAGCCTCGGGTTCCCTTTACCGCGTTTTCTTGCTTCTGAAGCTTCTGGAAGCATCTTTTCCATCCCTCCTAGGGGCCCGAAGAACGCATTTACAAAGCCTCCATCACGTCCTGCGGTGGGTCAGCCAAGCGATCAGTGATGGATCAGGGTACTCGCCGCTCTAATTAATATTGGCTTGATCATGTACTTTTTGGCGTACAGCTCTCACAATACGGCGCCTCCTTGCTCGCAGATGGATCGCCTACTGCACCATCTCTGGCGAAACGTACTTCGCCGCCTCCATTGACACCTGCGACTGCGGCCGTTCAGTCCACCACGTTATCGATAGGAGCCCACCCTGGCATGTTATACGGAAGAATTCCGAAGGCGTTCGGACCCGTCGACAATGCGGCCTGGGCTGATTGTACAAGCTGGTCAGTGTGTCCAGAGGCGGAGCCCCGAGCCCTAAGCCCCAAGGGCCCAGTACCCTTTGCAACCACGTCGAAAGAAAGCTATGCGTTTTGAAAGAAGAGGGAGTTCTCGATCCTTCTCACGCGTATCGTCTGTAAACACTGGTTGACGCAGAAATATGGTCCGTTTCTGTGTCCGCGTCTTCTATTTTTTTTCCCCTTCCAAGCTTGAGCTTGAACCTTCAGTGGGTACAACGATCGCGAGACTGATAGTTCTGCGACATTTATATACTGCATATCCACGCGGGACGCAGGCGAGGCCTCGATCGTGCAGAAGTCGAATTGAACTGGGATGTATACTCGGACGTAGAGCCTAATTTTACGATGCTTAAGAATAGGGCGCGAATAGAAGTTCGTAGAGTTACAAGCCCACCTTGCCGAGAACAATCATGAGCCTCAAGAAGACTCGACCGATATCTGCTCTGAGGTGTCTCGATAAGATTGCGCCAACAATCCTACACCTACCTCGCGAACAACTGGGTTTGATCCGCAGACCCGGCGTACCGTGGTGGTGGCAGTCGAGTGGGATTCATTGGCCGGGGCGCGAGACCACCCCCATGACGATTGGAACGCTAATATAATATATCAACAGGGTCTAAGCGGATCATACGATACACTTACCGAACGCTATTGATGGCTGCAAAAGATCCATCCCAAGTTATGAATGCCCGAGAAGCGCTGGGATTTCGCGAACTCGGCTAAGGGGTAGTTAGTGGCACACGAACGACCATACGATTTTGAGCGATTGTTTTTTTCATAAGTACCACTGGGGTGTAACTCTGAGTACGATCCAGCTCCGTATAATTTCTTGTGGCAAGAGACTCTGGGAGGTTCAATCATTCTCCTGCCCGGCAGCGCCAGATTCGTCGTTGTCAGACGCCGAGTCGGATACATCGCGGACTCGTGGCGGAGAATGAAACACGACTTGCCACCAAGTTGTCAATTCCACTTTCAGCATGTCACCCAACCATGGTTCAATATTCCGGTGAGTTGTTTTCCAAGTAGAACACCGAATGTTTTCTGAGAGGGAAAGGTATTCAGAGCTCACGCATCCAGGTGTGGCAGATAGTCACCATCCATAATGAGCATATGAACTTGATACCCTTGACCTCTTCACCATTCTTGGAATTGACTGGCAAGTACGATCGTCGAGAAACTCCGGGGCGCATTCTTATTGAATAATCGAGTAGCTTCTGGCGGTTTGTGTTACGGCCATTTCCGACTCGCACTCCGGACTTGCGCTGGGCCGCCGTACGTGCACGTGTCGTCAACGCGCGTACATATATCATCCAATGCTCCACCTTCTGCCGCCCACCACAGTTCTTCGCCTTTTCCTCCCATCCGCTACTCTGACCGCTGAATGAGGTCTGTAAGGGGAAGATCCAACCGTTTGGGTGACGTCCAATCCTCCCCTCACCCAAGTGCCGTCTGTGTCTCTTGCACTCTGCTCCAGCCTCATGCTAAATCTACGAGAACAGACAGGGCTGGCGCCAGAGGGGAGTCCACGCCATCATAATTCACTCAAGGACCTCTTTGCGCATGGACGACAGGTATGAGAAGTCCTATCCGAACGCTCGCCATCATTCTGAAGAAGTACGCTTATTCGACTAGTTCATTCGCGGACTTCCTCCAATCCGCCGAGCGCTTCGGCATGGACACAAAGATGATACAACGGGCAACATCAAGGTACATCGGACTTACGTCTCAGGACTGCATGGCCCATCTGGTTTTCATGTAGAATTCAACGTCCCCCATCGTTCCCGACCACTCGAGAATGGGCACCATGAACTCAGACCGGGCATTCGTTGACATACACAATCGGGTGCGCTGAATGCCGTTCCTTATATCCTCATGTTATGTATTGTTATACACTGTTCCAGGAAGATACGGGGAGCACTTCCAAATATGAGCAAGACATTGTGGTGCAAGTCAGCCCTCCACCAGAACGGGGTGAATCAAGCATCAAATTGATACCGAACATTTCGAAAGCTGTAACAGACACAGGGGCCCACACGGATTCCTCTCCGCAATCGATAGACCGCTTCGATGCCACAGATCTTCGACCGTTCACAGCCTTCAACAACAAAATTCTTGAGCAACTAACGAATGTGCGTCTCATCTTGACCATTTAATGCTATTCTGACAGGCATCGACAGGTCCATCCGCGTATCAAAGCCACGTCCAATGGCTTGCTATGGGCGTCGCAGGTATGTTCGACCTTTCGAGGGTTTTCTTAAATACACAGTCTGAATCGAAACAGACAATTATCAATCAAGGAAGTCGTGACAGATCTGTCTACAAGTTGTTGTGGAAAATCAGGGAAATATATGAGTTCATGATCCAAGAGGGAGAGCTCGACAAGATACAGCTCATGCCAGATGTTCTCGCATCCCTGTCAGAACAGGTTGTCGAGTGCATAAAATTCGTGGAGAAGTACTCTTATCTTACACATATTTGTAAGGGGACTATCCTTTCATTTTGTTGCATGTTAGAACCTGTTTGATAGGGACCCGTCTCGACAAGGACGTTCTTCTCGAAACCAACGCAACCATCCAGAGGTACACCGATTCACTGGACTCGCTGGTGGCGGTGCTCCAGGGTCATGCTGAACAGCGCACGCTGACCGAGGTTTACCATGTCCTGGGGGATCTCGACAGACTTGGTGAGAATATCTAAAGATTGTTGTGATCGATGACCGACGTGCCTTGCCATCACGTTGAAGATTTGCGCTTCAATGCTATCGCACGCGCTCTTGAGGCTGGGCTGGACCCCATAAAGACCTGCCTAGAGGGAACACGATCGGAAGTCCTGGAGGAAATCATCGACTGGGCCTATAGTGGGGATGACGTTCAGCGTGTTTTTTGGCTCTCTGGAGACGAGGGCACTGGCAAATCAGCCATTGTTCATTCGGTAGCACGCTGGCTGAAGGAAGCGGGGAGACTCGGATCATTGTTCTGCTTTGATGTCACCCGGCAGGGTGACCGCCGCCCCGAACAATTGTTCACGACGATCACCCGAGATTTGGCCAACTTCGACCTGGGACTCAGGCAAGCTGTGGCAGATACCGTGACGCCAGACTCCTCGCTGTTGAGCACGATGGACATCCTGTCGCAGTGGCAGAAACTGGTTCTAGGACCTCTAAGGAAGTCAAGTCCCCATCTTGGTCCTGTGGTTCTTGTCATCGACGCATTGGACGAGTGTGGCCCAGCTGCCTCTCGAGAGCCCATCCTTCATATCCTTGCTAACGAGTCGACCCAACTCCCTCCCAATGTTCGTGTTCTTGTCACTTCCCGCTCCACAAGTGATATCCGCGTAGCGCTGCAGGACAAATCCCATGTGCGCGCGACCTCCTTGGATGACATACCTCACGAGAGCGTGGAACGAGACATTCATCTTTACATTTCTCATCGCCTGCATGCCCTCCGCGCTGAACAATATGCTTTGCTTACCACAAAGGCTGATGGATCATTTGAATGGGCGCGCATCGCATGCGAATTTATCTCGTCTCCAGACCAAGGAGGACTGTCTCCGGATGATCTATTCGAGCGCATTCTCTCTCCATCTGACGGGGGACGTCGGTCGCCACTAGACCAAATGTACACTCTTATCTTAAAGTGGGCCATACATGATTCGCCCCAAGCTCGTTATCAGTTCGGCTCGGTGATGCGACAAGTACTTGGGACGCTCGAACCACTCCCGATGGCTTCTCTCAATGAAATGCGGCGTTTGTTTTCCATACCACAGGATCATTTCAATGTGGAGCCCATCCTAAAATCCATAGCTCCCCTTGTCACTGGTGTTACCGATCCGACCTCTCCTGTCCGATTTTTCCACGCTTCCTCCCGCGACTTCCTCACAGATCACGCGCGGAGTGGAGAGTTTTTCGTTGACCTGAATGGCGTGCACCAGGACCTTGCAATTTCTACGCTAGCCAGCATGAAGAACGCGTTGCGGTTCAATATATGTGGATTAGAAAGCTCGTATCTACGGAATTCCGATGTCTCCGACTTGGCACGGCGCATCAGAGAACGTATATCCCCTCATCTATCCTACTCCTGTCGGTTCTGGACTGTCCATGTTCATGGTTCAACATTCGAGACGCGCTTGGCGAATGAAATGCGTTCCTTCTTCAAGAACGAGCGATTTCTCTTCTGGTTCGAAGCACTTGGTCTTCTAGGCCGCACTGATGGGGTTCACATAATGCTGGCTGCTGCAAGCAAATTGATTGAAGTGAGTAAATGGCCCCATTTCCTATGCCAACTAGCTTATCGAGTTACATCGGAATTAGGGTCGTGACGAGTACACAGACACGTTGACCATGATCCGCGATGCGCAGAAATTCGTCAAGATGTTTGGTAGTGTCATCACACAGAGCACTCCACACCTGTACCTCTCCGCGCTGCCCTTCGCACCTGAACAATCCGTCTTGGCCAGGCTGTTTGCTTCAAAGGTTCCCCGGATTCCTCGTGTTGTTATAGGATACGACGCAGAATGGCCCTCCGTTCAGCTTTCATTGACAGGACACCCCGACTGGGTTCGTTCTGTTGCCATCTCGCGAGACGGGAAACGGATTGCGTCAGGCTCAGATGACTCAACGATTCGAGTATGGGATACCGAAACGGGGTTGCAAGTCGGCGATCCTCTCGAACACAGTGGCTTTGTCATGTCCGTCGCTTTCTCCCCAGATGGTACCATCATCTTGTCTGGTTCATCAGACAGGACGATCCGAGTCTGGGACGCCCAAACTGGGTTGCAAATTGGCAGTCCCCTCCATGGACACACTAGTTCGGTGAACTCGGTTGCGTTTTCTCCTGATGGGGCCTGGTTCGCTTCCGGATCGTCAGATAACACCCTTCGAATCTGGGACATGAAAGCCCCCACACAAGTCGGCATACTCGAGGGACACACCAACCCGATCAACACGGTTGCGACCTCGCTTAACGGCGACCGCATTGTCTCGGGTTCATCTGATGGTACCATCCGGGTATGGAACACCCTGACGTGGTCGCAAGTCGGCGATCCAGTCAATGGCCCCACAAGTCCGATCAATTCAGTCGCCTTCTCTCCTGACGGCAACCTCGTTGCGTCGGGGTCCGATGATTCCATCATTCGATTATGGAACTTTAGAACCGGTTCACAAGTCGGCGCTCTTGAAGGGCACATTGACAATGTCACCTCTGTCGCATTCTCAGTCGATTCCAAGTATATCGTATCGGGGTCAACTGATCGCACCGTCCGGATGTGGGACACTGCGACGCACTCGCAGGTCGGAAATCCCCTCACAAAGCACAGTGGAAAAGTCAGCTCGGTAGCCATCTCGCACGATGGTCGGACCCTCGTGTCGGGTTCCTGGGATGATACGATCCGAACGTGGGATACCAAGTTGAGCCCGAAGCTTGGTAGACAGACGAGCTCAGTCTTTTCGGTCGCGTTTTCGCCAGGGACGAAGCAAATCGTTTCGGGTTCGTTCGATGCCGCAATCAGGGTGTATGATGCGGTGACAGGCATGCAGGTTTCCAGTAAACCGTTCAAAGGGCACACCTCCGCAGTTGTGTCAGTTGCGCTCTCGTCGGACGGGACGAGAATCGCTTCGGGCTCATCGGACAAGACTGTCCGGATTTGGGACATGGGAGCGAAGGTGGAGGTAGGCGGCCCTCTCAAAGGGCACGCCAGCCGGGTCAATTCAGTTGTATTTTCTCCCGATGGGAAGTGGGTCGTGTCGGGGTCAGATGATAGCACCATCCGCGTGTGGGACATCGCGAGCTCGCAGACCAACGCTATTCTCGAAGCGCACAAGGACGCTGTCAACTCCATCGTGTTTTCACTCAATGGCAAGCACCTTGTCTCAGGTTCAGCGGACAAAACCATCAGGGTGTGGGACGCTGGGACGTGGTCGGTCATTGGCAATCAGCTCACAGGACACACTCAGCCAATTCGCTCAGTCGCACTCTCCCCAAATGGCCTACATATTGCGTCTGGTTCGTCGGATAACACCGTCCGACTGTGGAACGTACACACGGGTCTACCAGTCTGCACGTTCGAAGGGCATACCAACACAGTCAGGTCGGTCGTGTTCTCGCCTGATGGGAGGCACATCGTGTCGGGCTCGGACGATAGCACTGTTCGAGTGTGGGATGTCGAGACAGGGTCTCAACTCGGTAGTCCTCTGGTCGGGCACACCGCCCGGGTCCTGTCGGTCGCACTCGACGCCGAGTGGATAATATCAGGCTCAGATGACGGTACTGTCCGTGTGTGGGACCTCCAGACGGTCTTGCACGGGGACGATCCCTTCGATGCCCGTGCCATCTCCCCATCGTCCACAGGCAAAGGCACGCTCATTTCCAATATACAGAGGGTTGATTCGAGTGTTCACCGACGACATCACGTCCGATTCTCTCCCATCGCCCATCATGCCTTGCACCACCCCCCTCGTGTGGACGAAATCGTAGACAGGACAGATCCCATTCGAGTAAGAGAGGACGGATGGGTCGAAGTCGTTGGTGCACATCGACACCTTCTCTTTTGGGTACCAGCACACTGGCGGAACACGCTGTGGCATTATCCGCCAGCGAACGTCATGGTGATCCCTCGGGGCGTGGAACTTGACTTGAGCAAGATGGCGCACGGGAGTAGTTGGGAGGAATGTTGGGTCGAATGATTGTCTTTTGGTGACGTTGTACCGGCTTCTGGTTGTATGTATAATACGGTGTATCCACTTTCACGGTTGTATTACCATTTACTTATGGACCATCAGCGAACCACATTGAGATGGGCGCAGATGTGCTTGTGCTGAAAATTCGTTTCTCGGTGAGGTGGGACACATGGCCATCGTGCGACGAAGATGTTGCAAGAGCACATCATCGGCGGGAAACCCCATTACGGTACTGTATCCCAGTCCTAGATGTCGATGACTTTTTGTATCCTCACTGAGGACCATCACCATCCCGTCACCAGTCATGGCGTGTGGCTGCCGTTTCCAAAGCCAAGCGATGTTTTTCAGTGGTAAACCATACCCTTGGTCTTTGAGCGCGTTGAACGGCCGCGGCGAAGGGATATCATAGAGGAGCGTGTGGTGTGCCCCGTAGACAAAACGCCAACAAGTGTTAGTGCGCGCTGGATGGGTGGCTGCGCAGTTCGCCCCCCGAGGATCGGACCGGGGGCATCCTCCTGAGCGTTTGAGCACGCGCTGGATTCATGAAACGTCCGTGTTGGAAACTGAGGAGGTCACATGTACACATATCTCGATGACTCGTTACCAGAGCCAGTACTTCGCAGGGTGGGTTAGTGGTATGCGATAGAACGACCCCAAGTGTGGGATGGGTGTGTCGTGGTGGGAGCCCCGCTCTGCGTGTGCAGCTCGATCGTGCGATGGTTTTGGAGGTGTATTAATTGTCTTTGTCCGGTTGTCTGACCGTATCTGTGAGCACGCCGTGTCCTCACTACGAGTTACGTACCGATATTCGCAACGGTATCTGCCGTAATGACCAAGTGACGACGCCGTTCACTGACGGGGCCCGTTCGTGATCAGCCTGGGGTTCGAGGACTTGGCATACCTCCACGCCATCATTGACCCTTGCAAGGAGTCAGAAGGGTCTGTCACCAGTAGTGATCCGATACGAATCCCTCGTTCTGCAGGGATTCTTCTGGGCCAAGCTTGACATGTTTGTGAGTATAAGTCAATTCGACCTGTTCTCGAGTCTGTGAAAGCACTGGAAGAAGATGAGGACGTTAGGGTATATTAGTTTTTTTTACGGGCCGATATCCCGCTGCCTCGAGTAGCACTAAGTCAATCATTTCTCGTTCCACCACGGAGATTGTGAACCAGTACTCGGTCGAAATTTTGTGGACGGTGAAGCTAAGTTGAAGCTTTGGGGCCACTAGCGTTTCGGAAGGGTGTCAATTTGTCAATGAAGCACTGCAGGGATACCTCCTCATACACTGATACATATACAACGAGCAATCGCGGTTGATCTCGGAAATGAAATTTCTGATTGACGACCGTGTTGGTCGATGGTGAAGCTAAGTTGAAGTTTTGGGGCCACTCGTTTCGGGAAGTCAATTTGACTGCAGGGATAGTACCTCCTCATACAATACATATATGATGAGCAAGCTTTCTCCGCTCGCGGTCCGACCAACCTTTGGACACAGCTCCTCTTCCTCTTCGCGCCAACGATATGAAAAAGCAAAACAACTCGCATATTACGCATATCCAAGAAACGTCGATAAAAGCGGTGGTTCGGGCGTTTCCATGACGCTCCTGGACGTTGCCAAAGAGTCGAAGAAGCAGTAGTCAACGTTTCAACCCCGAAGAGAAGGCTCCACACTTGGATTTTTTCCTTCTTAGTTTCTACGGATGGCTCCTGAACGCGGTGATGGGGATTCACAGTGATGCATTGACAGCTATCCGGTACGACAATGAATAAGAGAACGGGAAGCGAGGGTCGACATTAACCAGAGAACCGCAGGGACTGCATACCGAGAACAACGGTGAGTTCGTGGCACCGTGAGTGCCAGCATTGCCGCTGTTCTGATGCCGACACCGTAGGCAGCGTCTCGGATTGTACTCCCCTTCTGGTTGTAGGTACGGGTCGTTCTCTTACACTGTGGCACTGCGAATGACCAGCCATGGTAGTTAAACACCGTACACTTCCATCCCTCCGAGACACGTCCTCGGAGACAAGACAATTTCTTTACAACTTAGTAAACCAGAAGCTTCTTGCCTCACGTTGCATGTTGTCCAGGAGGTGGGTTGGAACTACTTCGAGGACGTGGCAAGCGGATGGGAAGTGCCTCGGGTCTATCCCGCTGGTCACGGTGATAATCAAACGGAGTAGTCTTTCCCCGGCTTCCTCGAAACGGATCAGTGAGTGGTGATAGTGCACTTGAGTCGTGGATGTAAGTGCTTTTCTCCTGTAGTGTCATTTATACCCTTCTTGATCATCCATTGTTGATACCTGCAGCTAAGAGAGGGATTCTGGTCAGAAACTTGCACTTAAGCACACTGTGTCTCGTTCGGAGACTGGTTGTCAGTCACCAATTCCCGTCGTCTTCTATGTGGATCCATGGGCTTCAATCTTCTGCCCGCCGAGGTTGAGTTGATGTCCATGATTGGATTGTCTGCAACTAATGCGATATTCATCTCCGCCTTGGTCACCTTTGCGACCACCACCGTATCAGTTGCTGCGTCGTTACCCGTAAGTGTGACCAATATCGTTAGGGCCTGATCACCTTCTGTTCACTCAGGTACCCGCGAGCGTAGAATGCTTGAACCTGGCGACGTGCTACTAAAGGTAGAGCTGATTTCTTCAATTCATTAGGCCTGGCCATTTCATTCGCCGAGTGTGGCGTCTTTCTCAATTGAACCGAGTGCAGGCTTCCGTTCCAACGAGCATGCCCCCAGCTTGGTATTAACCTGGCACATTTAGGTGGTATCCATTCCTCTCATCATTGTCGCTCAATAATCAATTACTTCTTGAACGTCCCGCGGAGGAGGCGCATGTAAGCGGGCCAAGGCACCGTCTTCTTTGCTTGGCACTATTGAGCCCATAGTACGCCGAGGCGTTTCCCCGCTCTGACTGAAAACCAAAGAGTATAAAAGTCCGTCGACCAAAGGAATACTTGAGTCTCACCGACACCCACCCACCCGGTCAACCACACACACCCGCGTGTAGCATCCATTCCAACAAATCACAATGCTCGTCCGTCCCTCGTCGATCCTTTCCCCAGCTATTTTCCTCGTTACTGCGGCCTGTGCTTTCCCCAGCCACAACGCTCGTGGGGGCCAAAGCAGTCAATGTGACACAGGCGCCTTGCAGTGTTGCAACAAGGTCATGCCTGTAAGACCCTTACACCCTCGCTACCACCTCCATCGCAAGGCCGCTGATCACGCATACTTTTACTTTCATTTGCAGAGCTCTTCGTCCTCGGCGCACGATGCCCTCAGCGAAGTGGGTGTATTGCCCGATTCCGTCTACGGATTGGTCGGCCTCGAGTGTTCCCCCATCAGGCCCATCGGTGTTGGATCGGGTACCAAGTGCACCCAGCAGCCCATCTGCTGCGCCAATAATGTAAACGTGAGTGTCACACCAATGTATTCGTCGTTCCCGTTTGACTGACGCGCGCACGATCCGACGTTTGCTTGTATGATGCGTAGAACGGAGCGGTTAACTGGGATTGTTCTCCCGTCAACCTTTGACTCGTGAGTCGAAGCTATGGGACAAACGCACACCGTGTAACGTTGCAAACATGGATGTATACGGCGTTTTGTACAAGCGGGAAATAAGTTGACGGACAACATGGCGTGAAAAAAAAAAAAAAAACAGTCGATGGACATCCAAAGATGTTGGATACACCCATGCATCATTGTTGTCTGATAAATAGAACCCTGTTTACGCGTCACAGTATCTCCAGCATACCCGCACGTAACGTCCCACGAGGAGGTGAGCCCGCACATTTGAACGACAATCTTTCCCCGTCGGCGGCGATGTGCTTGTATTCCTGAAGCGACTTGCGCCTGAGCAGGAGTGCGCTGAATGGCTGTTCGAGGCGAACGAGCAGATTCAGTGCACAGGTATTCTTGGTGAACGCATCGGGAGTCGAGAGATCTCCGTCTTCAAGAAATCAGCCGCCTCCTTCATGCGACGGAAAGGCAAACAGTGCCTCGCACTTTTCTGCTGGTGAATTTCAAACCACAAGGTATCATTATCCCTCCTAGCGAGTGATTATGTGTGGAAACCATGCCAGAAAGTGTGTCGAGGCTAGGAACGTCACTGAAATGGGTCGAGCACGGGCGCACTTGTGAAGCATCGCACGGCTGCTTCACAGATCTCGTTCTTTCATTGTAGCCTTCCCAATAACAACGTGCACATACTATAGTGATGGTTGCGATCAAGTCTGAAAACGAAATAAATACTTACCGGTTATGCCACGTATAGCTTCGCAGTGGAGCCCGGTTTCGAAGACAATATGATGGGCTGGAAGGCATAGTGAGTTTCGAGAGCACACCATGACAAAAGACGCGGGCTATGCGACTTGCCTCGATGAGCTCCACGAGCTCACCTTTCTTATCATTCAAGCTATGGCGTGGACCGTCTGCATTGCAGTCTCGTGTGTTCCCTGCCACATAGACAAGGCGAGAGAAAGGGACTGTTTCTGTGTCCTTGAGTGATACCTCCCATTAACCCAGGCGCACGCTCCGACGCGTGCACGGTTCGCAAAGAATGCATGGAAGTAAAGTCGGAAGGAGATGAGATGATCTCCGCCGTCAAAAAAATGCCTCTGCGTTCGTCCATCGCCACGTGTACGGGACCTTGATCAGCTCGACCAGATGATGGTTTCAGATGAAGAATGGGTACCCGCGAGTCGATCGCCAGACATGCTCCGGGTCTCTCGCGCCGTCACCGACAATCACTTGTCGCACGTAGCACTAGTACAAATAAAGTTAGTATATCGTTCGCTATCACGAAGCATCTGTGTCAGTCGATATTTCAATTACCAAATCGGGTATTCAACGCGGTAGCATTAGCTCAGTAGATGCTCCGGTGCGTGGTTGCAGCTGGGTACACCTCCTTCACACATAACCTTGTTCAAAATATAGATCATTCCTGGTCCCGTCTGTCCTGTGAAGTTGATCATTTGACGGCCATGTGCGCAGCAGACAACGACAATGACGCGAGCCGCGACTCTGCAGGCTCCGACGATGACAGACACGGTGACAATAGGGCAGATGACGTGCGCGGTGGTAGTAGCGCAGCGATGGCCGCGGGCCCGCGACTCTGCAAGCAACGAAGATGATTGTGACGTCCAAGATGTGGGTCCACGTTCCCATAAAACGTTCTCAGCTCTATTTCATCACTAGTGTTTTCATTTTGACTAGGGTAACGCGCCAACCGCGTGGATTGTCAATTGGTGACTGCTCCAATGACAACTTGAAGACGTCCTCGGGAATTGATTGAAGCCGTACAACTTCACGGGAGACAATCTTGTCCGCGGGAGAGACGTTGATCTTAATAGGTTCCGGCGCAAGTGATGACCAATCTGAATCCCCCAGGTTATCGAAACAAGCTGGTTTAAGCACCAGTACTCTGTAAATGATGCGTCGCCGTTTCACGTTCGTTACCAGAACTAACAGACAATGATTGAATATAGAGGACCTATAGGTTCGCCACTTCGTCAACCTGTTAAATGGTCACCGTTGGTGCTCTGAACTTCAGCTCTCACCAACAATGTATTATTTTGCGGATCCAGAGTGGGGTCGTACTTTGTCTCGTCACACAATCGTAAAGGACTAACTCGAGCCGGACGAAGAATGGATAAACGACTCACCATATTCCCGAATCATGCAACCCATATCTGCATGCTAGATATGGTGTCGCACGTTTTGTCTGGCTATCATGGTTTCATGAGAATGTTTCGACACACTGTGGCACCTCGGTGTCCTGTGTACATGTTTCAGTCGATGAAATATCATGATGCAGATGCTGATACAAGTACCTTCAACTCGAGAGATTTACATGCTGTGCACCTGCACAGTGTGCAAGTGTGTCCTGTGTGCACGACTCAGTTGAAGTATCAGGATTCAGGATGCAGACCTTGGCCAGAAGTACCACTGCATCTTCTGTTGGAATTTGTTCCAAGGATCACACGACTCGGATGAACGACAGCCCTGAAGAAATTTGAATAGACTGCGGTCGTGTACCTTGCCCCGTCATAGCACTGCACGCTGAACAGTGTTGTTGCAGAGGGCACCGATGTCATTTATGGGTCTTGCGCTAGTAGCTCGTGTTTCAAAAAGACCACGTGACCGATCTTTGTAACATTCAATAAATCATGAAAGTATTCTGGTCGGGGGGAGCATGTATGTGTCTAACAGTATGAACCAATCAAATTCCATGTTGTGTTTTAGAAATGGACGAGGCAGGTTTCGAGTGTTTTCTGCGCGATCTATGATTGGGTAGACCACATTGTGACAATGACCGTATTTAATAGTACATACTCCGGCCACC
Organism: Rubroboletus pulcherrimus; assembly: GCA_038091165.1. Lineage (NCBI taxonomy): Eukaryota > Fungi > Basidiomycota > Agaricomycetes > Boletales > Boletaceae > Rubroboletus > Rubroboletus pulcherrimus. Next base: position 18,156 of record JBBPNY010000218.1, read on the forward strand.
TCTCAGTACTGTTCTCATCGCGATCCAAGCGAAGGAGTCTATATTTATATTCGCTGTTCGAATTTGTTGCCTCTCGTGCCCGAGGCCGTACCGCAGTGGATATTGTTTCCCCTTATAACCACGAGGATTACACTCCGAATCGCCTAAGGACCATGGTCATCTACTGTTGACACCTCTCATGCTCTCGTTGCTGCTCCTGTCGCGCTACGTCTGATAAGACTGCCTTGTGGTGATGGTGCCTCCACAGCGGACGCGACCGAGTATTGGAAGCACGAAATCATCGTTCTATCACCGGGGCATTCCAATGCCTCGACACAATATTGTGCTGCCCGAACACTGATCGCGAATTTTAATTGACATTCACCCGAGTCGCGTGGCGTACTGACTTCCTAGTAACCAGTCTTTCTTGTCACATGTGTTTCATACCCGAATCCATCCACCACCGCCTTCAGGAAATCAGTAGCCACCATTGCACTCTTCCCACCGGCTTGCGCTGCGCTACGTTTAATAAGAACGCCTGGTGGTGATGGTGTCTCCACAGTAAGCACGATACAGTATCGAAGCACGGCTTTATTTGTACGCCTTCGAATGCATCGCTCTATCCCCGAGGCGTTCCAGTGTTTCAAGTCTCGACACACCCACGTTTGACCTGCCACCTGCCACCTGCCACCAGCCATCACGCCATGACCCATGAAAAAGCCAGTATCCATGAACAAGACGGGGACGGTGTTTGTTGGTTACGTTGAGTACGCATACGCGTTGTCACACCGGACTCCGAGTCCACGGCCTCAACTCCCGACCGTCACGGTGAAAATGTTGATCATGTTTTCCCCACCTGCCATTCATATGTGGCACCATGAAACCTTCAGAAACGATCCTGAATCGATCACGCCGGTGGAGATCGGAAAAAATCCCGGCTGCCCGAGCGGATGGCATTACCCAGAGTCACAGGACGTCAATGAAATCTCTCGACGGGGCCCATTGGGGTTGTATGAATCGGTGGATACAGATGAATATTTGTTGAAGGGGAGGCACGAGTGATCATGTTCTCAGTGGCACGATAACGTGATAGGTCCAAGCAACATTGTTACAATCGACCCAACTTGAATGTTGTACTGCAAGGGACGACATGCTCCTGAGAAGTTGCCCTGAGGAGGATTTCTTGTCCCTCGCGTCCAAGCTTTGCATCCCAGTCCAACGACCACTCTTGCTATAGCGTAGCCATCATCCATGCCTTTGCAAAGTTGTTATGGTAGTTGAAGCCGGGTTGTGATCTCTTGTGTTGAAAGGCACGAGGCTTGTACTATGCAGTGCAGCCACGGCGGCCAATGCGGCGGTGCACCGCTTTGTAAGTTTCTCGAGATAAATGAGGCCAATTTTGTTGCACTGTCTGCATAAACTAGTGAGGACACGTCCAATGGCATTAAAAACATGGCATGGTTCATAGTCACGAAGAATGCACAACTGACAAGGTCAGCAAAGACCTTTCATTTTGGCACAGAATCTTGCTGGTCAGCCACTTCCAGAGATACTGATTATATAATGCAAATTTCCTAATTTAGTATTATGTCATGGTTACCTATGGGTTATGGTTCAGAATTACTACATACAAATCCAAAAATGCATGGGTTATAGGGGGTATGAGCCATAAGGGAGTCGACTGTACACAGTGTACGCGAATTTGGAAGTCCGTGCACATGCACTAGCGCGATCGGGTCGGTATTTTCACGGCTCTGGCGACGCCGTCATGGATTTGGCTGAAGTTTAAGTAAGCCGACCAAGGCGGAAATTCGATGTGTCCCAGAATAGTCGCATCCAGATTTGTGTTGTGCGCCGAACGCACAGCACATAACCACCGGCGCATCCTGGCAACGGAAGAAGTCACCAGTGGCCATGGCAGACATGAGAAACTCTTCAGGGAGGGCCAACGAGCGCCGCAGGGGGTCCAATTGGCAAGGTCTGTGGCCCTACCACCTAAGAATGGCTTGACAGTATTGCAGCCAGGGACTGGCAGGGTTGATGGCGATGAGACAACATCAATAGAAAGCAAGTATTATGGAATTTCGTTTGAGGATCAGATGAGAAGGGGTATTACTAATGGGGTAAGAGAAGGTGCCTCATGTAAACGGCGGATGAAAGGTTTGGAATGACGGAAGCCTGCCAAGGGTTACCACTCTGACCCACAAAGTTGCCACGCAGTACTTCCGGGCCCACAATGTCTCTCAAATAGCCCTTTCTGCCATCCCGTATCTGACCTCACCCCCCCGTCCACCCGTCCCCCCCCGTCCCTCCCCTCGCACTACTTCTCCTCTACCACCCATGGGTGCCTTGGACAATACGTATGTTCCCCCTTCCCACCCCATCCCGTCACTGATCATCAATCCCAGTTTCGGCGCTTTCTTGATCGGCGTGGTCGTCTCAGCGACGTGAGTATATGACACACTATTGAGTCACCGATCGTACTCATAATCACTTCCATAGTCTATATGGAGGTGTGTCCCAACGCATTTTCATTTCCACCCAATCCAACTAGCAAACGCTAGTCACATGCATTCAGACCTGGTACTACTACGGTCATTATCCTTCGGACCCGTGGTATATCAAACTTTTGGTCAGTTGACCCGAATTTTCCCGTTCCGTTCCATCCCAATCTTGCGTTACAGGTCGCTGTCGTTCTTGTGTCCGACACCTGCCACCAGGCCTTGATCACGCACACGGGCAAGTACAATCATCCACCACCGGTATATATGTGTATTCATCCATCCCTAGTCTACACATATCTCGTCACCGACTTCGGAGTACCAGCAGCGCTCGGGGAGATTGTCTGGTGAGTCAGTTCCCGTTCACAAAAAATTGTGCTCATCCCCCGCCAGGAGTCTGATTGTATGCTATCGTTTTCCTTCTCTGACCATCATTGACCAATTACATAATCCAGATCGAAGTCTTCTTCAATGTATGGCGCTTGTTCGCATTTACTGTGTTCCCCTCGCTCACCCTACATATCAGGGATTCACCGCACTCTTCGTTCAGTCCTTCCTAGCAATGCGCGTTTATAGGCGTATGTTTCTACCCTTCACCGACTGAGCCCCGTCACTGAGTCTCCTCGCAGTCAGCAATAAAAGTTGGCTTGCCACCGGTGGAGTGGTAAGTTGTGTGCCTCGGGACACGCAACGAGATTTCTCAGCTTTTTTTCCTAGATGACACTGGTCGTTGGTGAATTCGGTGAGTTGCATGCTCCCAAGCTCACTTTCCCCGTACTGAGACCGCTATGCCTACAGTTTTGATTCTTGGTGGGTCCTAAGATAGCTTCATCGATGGAGACATTGACACCCATATCACCGCATAGTCTATTCTATTAAGGCGTATGTTTCGACTTCATATTTTGTTTCATTGGCGTTCTGCTCATGCACACTTAGCCTGTACTACCAAACGTATACACAACTGGTTACCCTCAAGGTAACGAGTTAAATCCAGTCCCATGATCAGCCCGATGATGACACGCCCAGGCTCTTTCGATGTCGGTCAATGCAGTCGCCGCAGCAGGGGACGTTCTCATCGCCGTGCTCCTCTGTTCTCTGCTGCAGATGTCGCGAACTGGCTTCCGGAGGTAAATAGTTCTACACATACGCTCACTCCGCATTCTGAGTGTTCGTGTCCTCAGATCCGATACAATGATCAACAAATTGGTAGGTGGCAATGTCGATGGAGTCGTTTTCGGTGAAAGACGAGTCCGGTCTAGATCCTGTTCAGTATCAACACCGGCCTTTTGACCAGGTGAGTTTGGTGATCCGATTAAGGAGCATAATGGTAACAGTGCGACAGTATCTGTGCCGTCGCCTCGCTGGTATCCGTAAGCATTGGCCCCTGGCTCGTGTAACTGCTCGTTGATGATCTTGTGATAGATTGCTGCGTGGCCAAACACGTTTATCTATATCGCATTCTACTTCTGCCTTGGCCGATGTACGTCCTTTGTCAGGGTCGAAAGTTCCTTTATTGATGTATTGCTCCAGTGTACTGCAATTCCCTCCTTGCAACCCTCAACGCGCGCAAAGGACTGAGAGGCGAGTCTGGTAGCGATGACATGTCGATTTCCCTCCAAGGCGTGCAACAAAAGACGAACCACGCTATGATTGCAAGTGCATCGGGGGTAGGTTCCTCGAGAGGATGGTGTCGAACATGGTCTCATTATCTCGTCAGCGTGTGCCAAACAATATTTCCATCAAGATTGACACCACGCAAGAGTACGTCCGGGATGAGGTGAGCAGCGCGTGTAAGGGCACGCGCTCTGTTCTTTCCTGACGTTATGGCCAGCAGTTCTCTGCATTGAGTCGCGATGTAAAGAGCCCCGAGGTCGTCTGAACTACTTACAGGATATGGGAGGAACGATTAAGATGTACCTGGAAGAAATTTTATTCGAGGTTCAGACGCTCCTTTGCCCGTTTCAATCATTGTCTTTTTTCTTTTCTTTTCTTTTTTGGTCAGGTATGACCTGTAGCTACAGATTTTCCGTGACTGGCGCTGGACGGTCCCGACTCCATGAGTAATTGCTTAACGTTTTGGATGTTACATAATTTGTACCTTTGCAGATCAGCTGGAGCCTGGTTGTCAATCGAAAGATATATCCCATGATGCTTCACATTCGTTACTTACTCGAATGCCAAGGGCCGGGCGGACCCGTTGACGACAAATGTCGATCTCCTCGCCTCTTTGACCGGGAGCCGTATGTCGAGCTTCGACACGTTGCCTTCCTGTTAAAGGTAGCCGCGGCGGAGAGGTGTCGGATCGATCGAGTTGGGGGGGGTTAACACTATTCGACTATTCGACTTGTTCGGTATCTACTCTCACTTTGGTATGTTGTGGCCCTTTTTTTTTTTTTTTTCTTCCGTGATCTGTAGAGTCCTATCATAACGATATGTAGTACAATGTAACAGTGTGTTTTTGACATAATATGCCTTAAGACGTCATTCAGACACGCGGTCGCGATCGCTCGGCACTCACCGCGTCACGTTTTTAGACAGATAAGTTAAAAAATTACGCGGCGGTCGGCCGACAAGATGTGTCATGGCAAACCATAAGTACAAAGCACGACCCTCTCGCTTCGCGCTGATATCATACGGTCGACGCATAAACGGAACATGCACTATGTAGTACTATGGCAAAATGGTTCATGAAAAAAATTTACATTCTCGTGTTTCAAGAACGAGGCCATATCGTATACAATACATACCATAAACCGACTGTTAGTTTGTCAGGGTTCTCCAGGCCTGCAGGGACTAGCGGGTCGACTCGGAGAATGGAGGTTGTCGTTTTCATTTACAGTATATATTTTTGATATGGATACCGTACTCGCTACCTTACCATAAACCACCTAGCAGTACTAGCTTGTTCGGAAGTTCGGATCATTTCATTCATGCGAGAGCACTACATTAGGGGTGTGGTGATAACGAAGGGGTACCATGGTAAAACCCATAACCACATTACTGTACGAGAGACCTAGACCCCCGTTACTGCGCGGACGGCGGTGTCGGATTGATTTCAGGGTGGACTGTCAAAACATGCCGCTTTGAGACTCGGGGGCACTAGCAAGACGGAGAATCACGACGGTATATTCGGTGCTTTCGCACTGTGTCAAGGCTCCCGGAGTGGAGCCGCCAATGTCGCCTCGAGAAGTGACTGATAGGCCTCTCCGACTTTCCCTCATTCGTCCCGCAGACTCCCGCTCGCTCACACGCTGTCTCGGAGGTCCCAATCGGCTGCTGGGGGTGGCCCGGATCTCCGTGACTTTGGGGTCATGGTAGATTTGAACAGGGCTTAGAGCCTTGTGGTTTGTGGGTCAATCCCCCATGGGGTCTTGCACCGCCGACTCGATCTTCATGATGAATCAATCCGGGGGTTTCAAGTAGTATTCTCCGTGTTGAAATCGCAGATGACTTGAGGGGATCTCTTGAACACAGCCACTCGGCAACAACTGCCTTCAACGCATCGCGATGTTCAAGATCGATCTCGTGTCGGTTAGCAAGCCTCGACGGCGTACAAAAGTGCGGCCGCCTTGAGAGGCTAAGTGGTGTGTGAAGATTCCATGTTGAAATCGAGACTGAGGGAATCTCTTGAACACAGTCCCTCGGCAACAACTGCCTTCAACGCAGCACGATGCTCACGATCTTGTGTCGGCTAGCAAGCCTCGATGTTATAAAACGTGCGACCGCCTTGAAAGGGTAAGTGGAGTGTGACTGGGAAGAGATTCCATGTTGAAAGGAAATCTCTTGAACACAAGCCCCTTGGCAACTACATACTCCCTTCAACGCATGATGCGCGATGTTCATGATTTGCGTCGGTTAGGAAGCCTCGATCGACGCGTACAAAGGCGGCCGACTTGAAAACGTAAGTGGAGTGTGACTGGGAAGAAGCTCGAACAGCAGGGTTGGGCTGCTGTGGACTGACAGGTGAGTCAACACGCAAGAGCGGAGCTTTTCACATCACCACCATGTTTCAACGATTTCTGAAATCTTCTTCAAGACGACGACTTTCGTCAAAGGTTTGTGGTCCATCCGGGGACATGCAAGAACCATATATGAGCATGTACATGATGCCGACGCTCCGAGGGAGGTGAGTAGACGTGGATCGCCACGTTCCTTGGCGGTCCTCGACTCTCGAGTGAGCGGGGCTGGTGTGTGAATCGGATAGACAGCTCACCCTGCGAGGTAACCTACCTCCATTGACGTTGATCGCCATGGCCAGCCCCCGGTCGATCAAAAAAGCCTCTGCCGTCCACAGTTCACGAGGACGTTCACGATTTCGAATACGAGCGCGCTGTGAGCTACATGAAACGCGCATCTACGAGTACTCATGTCCGAAGTCGAATGGGTAAAATTACCATTCGGCGCATCAAGGACGTCCTGGTTTACGAATTTGTTCGCTTTGAATGTTACAAGCGCACGTCCTACTGCTCTATGAGCGAACCGATTGTGGTTAGTAACTGCGCAGTATACTGGTTGCGACAGACAGCGCCACGTGCACGGATCGACCCACTGTCCGTATTCGGGGCACAGGGATGCCACATCTTTTCACCGAGATGGAGAAGTACTTGCAAATACATGACGGGGTAGATGTGGCGAGGCTGGTGTTGGGGATGTTAAACTTGGCGCGAGGTCACCATACCCATACCTTCGATGGGCACAATTCGAGTCGGTGGTTCGAATCAAACGAAAGCTTCACCGGTGTGTATGCGCCAACAGGCAGAGTCTTTGAATATCGGAGGTTTGACTGGTTTTCTTTGCTATTGCGATCAACCTCGATGATCGTGGGCTGTATTCGAGGGATCCCGTCCACATCTATGACTTCAACATGGAATGCTTGAAATCCACGGATTGGTTCATCAAGATGGGGATCGAGGCGGATGTTATCATGTTGCAGGACCCCAAGTCACGGAGGACTGGCCCACCATCGACAAGGCTGCAAAATCGTTCGTCCACCGTGACCCTAAGGAGAAGACGCGCCTCGCAGGCGGCAAATCAGGACTAGGCGGCATGTGAGCGGACTGAACAAATGGGGGAAAGGTGGAAAGGCTTATCAGTTGTTCCGAAGCGACGTGCTGGTCCCGCTGAGTCCGGGAGCATACTATCCCTGAGCTAGTCTGTCAATTCAATGGGAGTTCGGAAAGTCGTTGTGCTAGCCACGACGGGTGACTCAGTGAGAACGGGTTCTCGCCCTCGCAGACTCTGGCTAAAACAAGACTCTCTACCCTCTGCCCTCGCTGGGCCATGGTTTGATGATGATTGCATCACCTGTATACATTACACTGGATGGGGTCAGTGGTGCAATCGACATTGTGTTTCACACAATGCTACTTTCGAACTGATCAATCATGACTTCGGACATATGTCCTTTTCACTCCATCATGTGTTGGTGACCCAGAAGTGTCTTGCCAAGGTTGTTCCCATGGGTGAGATTGATCTCAGTGCCCTGGGTTGTTATGACACTTTCATTCTCCTAGCGTAGCTAAGAGGCATGAAGGCCGGGCTTTGAGAACTAAGCAGCAAGCACTCAGGAGTAGCTTGGAGACTCTTATCAACTAGGAAGGAGAACACCAGAAGATATGCTTGTATTGCATAGAACTAGCTACAGAGCTAGGTTCTACGCTCTTGGCTATATATGAGTACAGGTATGCTACGAGGCCAGAGATTCCCTGAAGGGGAAGGATCTGGAAACCGGTTGGCATACGATAAGGGGATAGGCATGTGGAGATAACAGTAAAGTTCAGCAACATGGTAGTGGAGTAGTAAGACCGGTCCTCATGTGGAACATGAGGCAAAGTGGGGACCGGGGTAGTGGTACAGGCAGCGAGATGGAATGTAAAGTAAACATCAGTCCAAAGCATGGCAGTGCTGGCTGCTAAAGGTAACTAGAAACGGGATAGCGGAACTGAGAACAATGGAGTAGAGAGAAAGGAAAACAGGTAGTAGTCGTACAGGGATTGTTGGGTTGTAACATGGGTGATGTGACTTTGAATAAGTATGTGGCACTTCATTGCTAGGGTGTTTGAGGGTGCTACATGTTTATGAAATTCCACTTACCAGTCAGATAAAAGTCTTACAATTTCTGACTTGACCAAGACACAGTGCTATCAATTGAACAAAACTGCAATGGTAGAACACATACATATGACTACATGCCATAACTTGTCAAGAATCATTACCATCCTGTACACCAATAGAGGAGACATATTTCTCTATATTCTCCTCTGCTGTGCCACTCCAGCTTGTGCCCTCCATTTGGCATGCCCTCCATGATGGCATGGCATGTGTTGCTGCAAGGATATCAGCAATCACTTGCTCATTCAGAGCAAGTGTATGTCTGCCAGGGCCTGCTGAAGTACTGCCAGTAATTGTTGTCATAGGTTGAACTTGTAGCTGTGGTTGGAGAGAGGAATTGTTGTCACCTCCTGGTAGGCTATCACGATTGAAAGAATGCGAGTCGGGGTTGAACACACCATCAGATGTAATCCAGTCTTGCCAAGGGATAATGTCTGGTACATCTGGGTTGGTGGGTTGGAATGGGTGGAATCCACGAACACGTATCTCATGGATGATAAACAGGGAAGGGAAGGGTGCATGGCGATGGGTGACACCAAGAGCAATAGCTTTGCCATGGAACTCCTGAAGGTCAGGCTCGCCAGAAAAGTTGATAAACACAAATCTCTGGACCTGTTCCCAAGCGCTGTCAGTGCTTGGCCCAATATGAATGCAAAGATGAAGTCAAACTCACCTCAGGGAAGTATCGTATGAAGAATGCGTATCCATCAAAATCCTCATGATGGAGAGTACACATGAGCAAGCCATTGCGTGGTTCATGTTCAGGGTTTTCTTTGGCCTGCGAAGGGATCCAGTGATGGGACCTTAGTTTGTGCCACTGTGTCTCACATCAACGTCAGTGCACCTCGTATGGTTGTTCAACTTACATTACCTGGCTCTGATTGGGGGGAAATGTGGCAATGGTTGAGTGCCCGCACACGCATGGCCCGGGTCCGCCCACAGACCACACAGCGACGCTGACCAAGGAATTTGTCCCGGCTATCTATCCCGGTGTTGAATGCGGTGGTGGTCGATATTTCTGACATGTCGCGGGATTCCCAACCATATCCATGGGGTGGTCCATTGGGCTGGAGAGGAAGAGGGAATGTAGAGAGACGTGTCATGGCAGCTGACACAGTGAGAGTGACTTGGACCAATGGAAGTAAAAAGATCAGGGGGGTGAGTGGGTCACAAAAACAGTGAACGCGGCGGGTCGGGGGAAAGAAAGAACGAACGAGTGGACCGATCACGCATCTTTAGGGGAGGTGCCTGTTGACTCATCACTCACTAGTTCCTTGGGTGGCGCTGAGGCAACACATAATCTTCGATGTTCCTAAGGAGATGATCTAGGCAAGACCGTCTGAATGACGATGTGATACCACTCATCGCGTGCAAGCCCCTTCGCGGGCACAGTGTCCCTCGCCTGGGGGTACAACTCATTCGCAATCTGGCCGTTAGCCGTTCCTCGTCGTCCAATGGTCCCTCTGGCTCCCTCGCCAGGACTGCAGTCCGTTCCTCCACCACGGACATGGACACTGACCATGTCTTGACCACTTCCAGGGGTTCACGAGCACCTGCCGTCGCCTCCATCTCACCCTCAACAGCCGTACCACTCACTCCCTCCACACTAACCACCTGCTCCTCATCCCCATCCCCATCCCCGGCAGACGACACGACATCCCTCTGATCCGAATCATACCTCGTCATGCTCTTCTTGGCTGATGAATGAATTACTCACCGACATCAAGAGGTAAGTACTCTTTCCTGTCGAAGCTAACAATGCGTGCTCATGCCCCAGCAAGCATCAAACTCTGCATGGGAATATGCGTTCATTCGTCGTGTCTTACACGTCCGCAATGATTTGGAGCTCAAGATGCTACGAAAAATTGGGATAGTCACGGTGATGAACACCGCCCTCTGAGATGGTATTCCGTGTATGTGCTCTAGCTCTCTGTACTCCCTCGTCTTCTGACTGTGCGGTAGTGAGCGTCGCATTCAGCTCTTTGGCCACTGCTTCTGTGTTCTCGACGAGGCCGCTTACTGCCGATGTAACCTTCCCTGCCATCTCCCTCTTCATGCTTTTCCAATTCCCTCTCGCGATGGTATTCAATATCCTATTCAATCAGAGTCTCGTCACTTACGTGTACGCAGTTCAGTCAAGTGACCTCCAACATCATCGAAGCCCTTGTCTCAGTCAAACGTCTTTCTACCTTCTTGCATGCAGAGGAACTCCAAGAGGATGCTGTGAAACGGATCGAGAAACGCTCCCTGTCC
>JBBPNY010000219.1:0-28911 GCA_038091165.1 Rubroboletus pulcherrimus
CTTGTCCGACGCTGGCGGCGGGGGTGGTGGGGAAGTTGACGCCGTTTGAGCCGCCGTAGCCGAGGACGCCGGTGCCCGTGGGTTTTGTGGGACCGTTGTTTGCGTTGCCTTGGTTGGTGTTGCCGCTCCCGGTGTTGCCGTTCCCTGAGGCGGCATGACGGAGGCGATAAGAGGTAGAGAGTCAACCGAAGAACCTCTGGGATCAGCTGGCGACCCACCATTAGCTCGAGGTGCGGAAGCACCATTAGCCTTTGGAGGGTTGCCGGGGGGTGCTGGACCGAGCTTAAGGTAACCATTTGGTGGGCCGTTGGCGCCGCTGGCAGGTGAAGTTACAGTGGAGGGGGAAGTAGGACGAGAACCGAGATTGAAGATTGCCCGAATAAGAACCTCAACCTCCGCGTCCTCAAAGTCCTCGAAAGTAGGACTACGGACACCACTCTCAGAAGCCTGCAGGCGCAAGCGTTCACGCGCCTCGGCGACGCGGAGGACGGTCTCCATTCCAAGCTTCATACCTTCCGTGAAGGACATAGGCTTATCCCTCTTGCAGACGGCGATGTAAGAGGGAATGAGGTAAAGGCGACTGATGTTGTTCTCGTGATAGATGGCGATCTTTTCTACAGCCTCAATCTCAATCTTTTCGAGCTCCCGGACGGCCAACTCTTTGACATTGTCAAAGGTCCAGCGGTTGGCTAGCGTGAGAATACTGAGCCATGTCTCAAGCGGCGCGTCGTACACCGAGTATTTACTGTCCGTCGTTAATTGCAGCGCACTCGATCATGCGACGTGGTGAACTTACGGGTTGTAGAACACCCAGAGGAACCGTGAGAAATCTTCACTCTTGACATCCTCAAGAGTGTAGGCGTTGTTGTCCGTCGAACCGGGTGCCTCGTCGCCGCCGCTGTTCGAGCCGATGAGCTTCTGGCGGAAAAACAGAGATTCGCGCTCGAAGAAATAGCTATGTATCCGGTAGAGGTGGTTTTCGACCTGCAGACACACGTTAGCGCCCAGTGAGGAGAGCGACGCAAACGTCGAGACTGACCAAAACAGTCATATCACCTCCACGGAGGTAGAAATCCTTGTGGTGAACGACGCGAGAAACACCGTGCGAGGAGTCGGGACCGACCATGATGGACTCTGCTAGAGAGATGAGGGAAGACGGCGGAGAGAGAGAGAATTTGGGTTCTAAGGGAAATTTTCGAATGAAGTCAAGATATACGTTGGCTAATTCCAGTGTTGGCAATCAAGTTTGGTTTCGGCGACACGTGTTGGCGACACGTTCCATTGTCTTCTCTCACCGTCTTATGTATTTTTTTCAAGTTCATCGCCAGCCTGCACCTCCATTGCGTAAACGTGCCCATTGTCGGGAACACTGCCTGGACAGTGTACGTCGGGCACGCCTTGACCAACATGAGGTATTTTTCTTGTCAATTTTTCGCAGTATCTCAAGCGACGCTAGGGCACCTCAGCCGACCCGCACCGCCATCAATATCTCTGCCGCAATCACTTGTGTCTCCACGCCGCAGGGTTGCATTTTGTGGAGCCCGATGTGCCCAGGTCCAAGGGCATTAGAGTATGACTATCGATCTGGCAGTCCGATAACGGATCCGTGTTGTCGGGATCAGTACACGCGGGTACCTGCCGTTCGAGGCGCTGCCACACTTGGCAGGAAGGCAGCAGCTTCATACTCCTAACTGCGGCAAGGTGGGGTAATTAGCAGCGATACGCCAGCGCCGACGCTGATAAACAAATCCACGCGTCAGCTGCGTGTAACCGTGATTTGAAATACACACAATCTTTTTCTCCGTTTTACTCCATGCATCACAGGAGCCAAGTATGCAAATGGCGGGATTCGTGCAACCCAATTACCACAAACCAAGTCTAGAAACTCCCGCCGCTCGACTAGACGTAAGTGACGCAGCTTCTCAAAGATTGAGCACGGTTTCGTGGCCGCGGCGGAGGAGACTGCTGTACGTATTCAAAGTCCACGAATAAGAACCATCAACTTACCCCATAAAATGCACCTCGAGGAAGCGTCCTTTTTTATCGGATCCAGACGAATGGGATTGTCATCGCTTGACCGCCGTCTCGGAACTATAACCTAGACTGGGATTCGAACGGTTGTCGCACCCTGCACAGACAATTCTCCACTTATGTCGTCACTCCGAGCTACAAATACCAGACATGCTTAGCTGGATGGTCAATAGAATTCTCGACGTTGGCTATCCTGGCTCACAGCCCTGCTGACTCGAGTTATGAATGGTATCGCGACTCATGGCCAGTCTATCTTGATTGTAGTGCGTACATGACCTGCTCAGCAAAGGCTGAACTCCGAGGGACGCCGAGAGCGTACAGGGGCTTGTCACGCGATGATAGGTGGCAGTGCAATCCATGTCGCTGTCGTGCCACGTGTCATGTAACTCTTGCAGTGTACTCGACCGCGCCCTTTGGGGGGCAATAACAATCAGATGCAGGTTTCAGCTTCGTGGAATTTCCAAGTGGGCTGTGCGCTCTGCCTGAAAAGGTGCCCTGCGGTGGTCTACCCTTGACGATTCGAAGACCCCTTGGCACACTGCTCGCAGACGGTCTCGTCGCCCGGACGCTGTGTGTACAGCATAGAAGAGAACAAAACTTTGAGCAAGGCGCCTTCTTTCTGTGCACGACGACTCCATCGAAATCATCCACCATGGCAGGCTCACTGGAATCACTCGAGGAGGTATGTGTCCCTCTTAATACGGCTCGTTTTCCGACACATCAAGTACGGTTTAGAAATTCAGAAAAGTGGAGCAGGCGAGCGAGTACAGAGTACTCGACGAACCTGGGCTGTCGCAGTCGGAACAGGTGAACCCTTTAACGGAACCAAGGTACCATAAGAAGCCGGGGGTCTCGGTAAGTCAATTTGGAAAGGTGATAGTTTCGTCGTAAAGGCTCGCGCACTTTCTGACTCCCACCAGCAAGAAGGGCGAGGAGACGGTGGTCTGCATTCACTGGCGCCGTCACCTTTGTTTGCCGCAGCATCCAAGTCAACGTTTTACCATGCCTTGGCCAATGTGAGTTACCATTATCTCCACAGCGTTCCGTGTGACGCAGACCGGTAGTTTTCAGCCCAGAAGTGTCGATTCTTTCGTTTCGGAGGGAACGCGACATACTGAGGAACAACACGAGATCCTGGTCGAGAGAATAATCGGGCGTCAAACTCTTCCCAGAACTGTTGGCGCACTCCTACCACGACGGCTAACGCGTACGCAGTCGCAGCTCGGCTACGTCTCCATGAACAGGAGTATGGTCGTTGACGTTTCGGTCGAGACAACCACAGAGTCGTCGCATCTTTCTCCCAACTTGCAAACATCGACTGCATACGCTACAAGACCGTCGCGACCGCGCGCAGCTACCATGGATGTTCTGACGTCCCATGGGTGTTTGGTGGAACGGGCGAAGGACTTTGCGCGCAAACTGCGACGAAAAAGCAGGGCGGAGCACCCGTAGATTTCGGGTGGGGGGGTTACAGTGGTGTTTCGGAGTATCTTCGTTGTTGTCAAGGTGCCCGGCGTCTCCTTTTAATTGGAGCTGGTCAAGAAATACATGCTTACCCGAGCTTCTTCTATATCCATCTATACCCCACGCATAACATTATTGTCTTTAATATGATGCTTCTCGCTGGCCGAATCGTTGACATGACGGTGGGACTGAAGCGAAATGAACCTGGGTTGGCTCGAATGCGTTGAACGAGGGGTATGTTCCGTTGGTTGACTGGGCTCGGCCCGTTACGCTAGCCTGCTTTGGTTTGCTTTACGTTTCGGATGGGTCACGCCCATTTTGGGAAACCCACAATTGCCTGCGCCGGTCGTTTCGTCATACGCCGCCCTCGCATAAAGGCGCAGTGGAGATAACGATGGATTTCCCAAATTCTTCGTCGCACTTGCTAACGACATGTACAGTTCTCCTCGACTCCTCGTCGACAAATGCACTCCTCGCGACAAGTATGCGAGGACACACGTCCCCCTGAGCACATCACTCTGCCCGAGTGTCGACGACTCCCTCGTCACCGCCGTGCGTCGCATCATCCACCTATTCCTCCCAAGCACGAACTAACGGTCCCACAGCAGACTTTGTCGCCTAGCATCGCAAGGCGCCGTGCATATTCATCTTCTGACTCGCAAGGATGGAAGCTTCTCCCAACACCCATACGACCCACGTTCCGGCCTCGCGATTACGAATTGCCGACGTGTGCAGAGGATGAAGATGGGTCAGATACCCATACCGTCTCTCTCAAGGTTCTCCGTCGCTCTCTCAAAAACGTCGAGTTCGATCCATCATGTCTCGATTGCCTCGATCAACAGACGCTTCTATCACCTACGGAATCCTTTTCAGAGGTCTGCTACACTGAAGCTACGCACGATCAAGCACCCGTACCCATGCTACAACCTCTGCAACCGCGCATACGGAAGCGCACCACATTATATGACAGGACTGCGATGAGCGACGAGGATCCTTACCACGATTGGGACGAGAACATGTCCGTCAGATGCCACAGGCCCTCGCGAAAGCAGGTTTGTAAATCAATATGGATCTACATCACTCATGCTGATCGTTCATTTTAGATTCCTCCTGTTCCCCCACTTCCCGAGCATCTGAAGAAACCCAAGAACTCTGAGCCACGGCCGAGCTATCAGCAGTCCGTACTCGCTGACCTCGAGACCCGTCTGCTGCGGGTCTCTACCAGCCCGGGCGATTCCGTACATTATTTCCCAGTGCCATCGCAAAGGCGAAGTGAGGAGTCTAGAAAGACCTCCTTGGAGTCCCCATCGGTCGTTTCGACGACGTCAAAATCCTCGTCCGCCAAGTCGGGCGGGCCAATCCGGCTCTTGAGTAACGCGCTCAACCGTTCCCGCGTGAAATTGAGACCTTGAGTTCGGACCATGTTTTCCTTCTGCATCGTTCCCACACGCGTTCACGTCTTCATTACGTTCCCTTCTGACTTTTTATCCACTCATCATTCCAACGACATCATGCCGCACCCGTAGCTTTTGTTTCAACACTCTCCTTCACAACATATCCTACTGTATACCTCCCTAGTTTTCGCTGCATGTCCGTGGTCTTGGGGATAATTTGAGTGCCTGGTCCACTCATCACTGGTCTCCAAAGAATCTCGCGTATCCGCCGTCGGATCGTGCTCGAGGCTCAAGTTAACAAGGTTTAATTGTCGAAGCACAGTAATCGAGTCAAGTTGTCATCAGAACACATAATGAAATGATGGTAGCTAAGGACACTGGTAAAGATGCACTTCGAAGCTGTCTATGGAACCTGCGGATGGAACTCAAGAATCTTCTAACCGTCGGGGACGACAGTCATGTCAGTCCAATTATTGCAAGGACAACGCTCCCAACCGCAAATCCATCAGACCTCCATCTCACCCCTCGAGTTTGGCAGTTCATTTCGGTAACGGAATGATAAGAATAACTTCGACAGTTATCAGATTTGAAGAAGAGAAGGTTGGTCTGTTGTGCGCACTGTCAGCAAACGTGATTGAGGCGAGCTTCAGAGCTCATATTATACGTCAGTCATATAAATGGGACGTTGCCGTGGTGAGAGGGCTGCGGATGGCCTAATAGACTCATTGGCGAGCGAGTGGGGAGGCACGAGGTATGCCAAGATGGTTATATGGCCGCTGCGGGGAGTCCGGTACGATGTTGGAAACGTGTTCTAGGTACTATGGCGGAATGGAGTCATCGTGATCACATATGGGATTAGAGAGGGGATTTGTATTGTTCGAAGATTCGGACCAGCTCGTTTCATATTACGTCTGTAGAACTGCTGCAGTGTTTTCTTTTTCTTTTTTCCTTCGGACAAGCGATATGACTGTATGAAGTAGCAACTGACAAGTAAAAGTGGAGCTCACCATAGGTACACCGCCTTAGCGTATCAAGTAGGAGTGTCAGTGTTTTCTGGTCGAGCGTAAGGAGAGAGGCACGCGGCGTTAAGTCGCGCTTGGGTTGGACGACCGTAACATTGAATTGAGGGCCCTCGTCCGTTTCTTCGAAGCAACCAGATCACGGCGCCGAGAGATATGACCTCATTTGCGTGGTGGTAGTATGTACGCTATGTAACCCGTTCGAGGGCGAGGAACGACTGTCTTGCTCTAGGCCGCCTTCGAAGAAGTACGTCCAAGGAACTGATCGGTTTTTCGTCGGCCGGCCGTTTGGGCGTTCTCATGGTGATTCACGACAGTCTTCATTTTGGTTTGCAATCTTGTACATACACTTGTAATGCCACAGGAGCTTTCAGCAAATTGAGTAACACCACACAGATATTTTCAGTAGCACGAGGCAAAATCTCAGGCTGTCAAGTATGTATGTATTAGAGTTTTCGATGTTGGACCGGTACAGATCTCGGGACCAATGTTGCTACTTCCTCCGAGCCAGAAACATGGAGAACGAATAGTGAGCGTTCAAGCAGGTTCGCCTTGACAACTCATTCTTGACTAAATTCCTATAGATTGTCTGTGTCCTTGGTCTATACAATGCATACCGGGATGTTGGGATGAACCCATCCTCCACCAAATTGTTAACCCGATCATGCACGGCGAGAGAAGGTGACCAACACTACTGTATATCGGTCCGGAGATTCGTCATTCGGCGTCGGGGTTCCCGCGCAACGGGCTCGACTGATACGACCGAATCATTGAGACGAACATTAATGTGGCCTGGCGGACCAAGAAGCTACCCAAGGTCGTCGTCGGATCCCGGAGATTACGCCAAGCCTACTTTCAAGGAACACGCAATCGAGTTCACAATGGCAAATGAGCAGAAAAGCAAGCGTAGTGGATGCCTTTCTGCAAACATGTTAGAGACGTTCAATCGAGGTCCGTACATTTGTCTGTTCAACTTTGACATGCCGAGACGCCGGCGGGGGAACACACCACCGTGACCGCAGCACTGTAAATTAGATCTGGTCTTGGGAGACTAGTGAATCTTCAAGTCTGCAGAAAAGTAGGGACACCTCTGCAGATTCGTTCGCGTCTGTAAATCATGGGGACTGCAACCATCCAGGCACGATCCGGGTCGCAACATCTATTGGCTTGGTGATGACTCAATCTCATACGTCCACGTACCTGGCTCGGTGCTAGGCAAGTCCTTTTGCACTGCCCTTGTTCAGCTTCTTCATCCCCTCGGACAATGGCAGTTCGTGTGGTGCAATGTATCTGGATCCGAATCTGTGGCCTTCACAAAACGTGAGCCAAGAACTGACTTTGAAACATGATAATTTCCAAGAGTACCGGATCAAACACAGTCATTTGTTGCATGCACGCCCCCTCAAGATCCATACTTTGCTTTTTCCTACGGGCCTGCGAGCATGCAGGAGTGAGCCTCAAGAACAGGTAAGTTGATCCCCTTTCGTGTTTGAGTAGTTCACTGATAGGCCTTTCTTCTGATCGTCGCACTCCTTGGCACCTCTACATCGTTCCACTTACTTGGGGTCCAGGGGAGCAAGTCGAGAGCGTCGCGAGATGTCGCGGGGAGGCGTGGTGAGAACAACGACGAAGAGTGTCGATCAGGAGGGTCCGCGGAGCCACGAGACAACACGAACCGCGCGCGCACATGAAGCGAGGAACAATGTGAAGAACGAATCTGCGCCGCATGCAAGCTGAGATACTGCGGGGGTACACACTGTCGGGTCAGGAGGAACGTGTCGCACCATGGCGACGTCGCAATGAAATGAAAGCGTCAAACACACGAAGCGATCGCGAAGACACACGGAGTGAATCGGGGAGTGGTGTAGCTGTCCCAGGAAACCCCCACAGCGAGCGGGAGCGCCCAGAAGCGGCGAGAGACGAACGGCGGCGATGACGCGACGTCCTTAAGCCTACCCACTCGCCGTCCGCCCCCCAGAGTCCATATACTTGTGCGGACCCCATCTCGTTCATCTCAAGCTTGCCTGCCTGCACCTTGCAATTCGAACCCCTCGTCGTCGTAGGGGTAGTCGGGCAATATCTTGGGTGTACGGTTTCAGTGGCCACTGCGGCTCTAAATTTATAGCTTGGTGCTTACGGTTTACAGATATCTACAGACGGCTGATACACGTCTAGCCATCCGAAATTTGACATTCTCTAAATTGGACAGCACTGCTCATTTTTGTCCCTGATGTGAAAGACAGGGTTACCAGCATTTTAGGAACGGAAATGCTGCGCAGATTGATTGCTCACTCAGCTGCGCCTGTACGAGCAGCGTACATACACAACGCAGATCGCCAACATCCTGGGACGCGTCACAATCTGTCAACGTGGGATCAAACTGGAAGTGACGGGCTCTGTCGTCGTTGATGGGCAATTTATCGTCAGTCCGGCCAAGACGTGGTTTGACGTTTGACCTGACCTGAGGCTCAGGCTAGTTTTTAAAAATTCTTTAGAAGTCCGTTGTCGTCGGTGTTTCTCAGCAGCAGCGACGAACTGAATTTCTACCAGACGGGTTGAAGGCTGATACTGAGGATCCTTGACCACCAGAGATACACATCGCCGGCTACCTAGGGGAGGGCGGGGCATGTGCGTCCCTACCCACGAAGGATTCCATCAGCGGATGACGACCAGTCATGGTTACTCCCGACCACCCAGGACGACTGCAACCGCCTCATATGCTCGGGTCCGTCCTACGCTGAGAATACAGATGACAGCGCAGTCTGCACATCGGGTCATGCGATCAAGTAGACGTCGGATATGAGAGCTAGCTGCAAAAATCGACAGCTCACGGATTTCACACTCGGGTCTGTATGGCTCCGGAGATTCAGGCTCCGGAACGATCACAGTGGGCTCGCTGACGTTCTTCCCGCGACGTTGGTGGATCCAGCGGAAGCGAGATTCTTCGATGCATGCCGTAACCCAGCATCCTCCAGCTACCGTTGAATTAATCTTCATTGGATGGCGTCGAATGAACAGTTTTTCTGGACCGTTGGGGAAGCAGAATCACTACTGTATTCAAGTCGACTGTCCGAACGCATCGGCGTTGGATGCTTCTCGAATGGACTGAAATACGTTGACATTGGAACATTCGCCGCCATGTAAACTACGCTGGAAACCTCGCCACACAAGTCCACCGCTTGGCCCGGGCAGTTTCTCCATTCAATGTCGTGTGCGACGCGGCAGTAATCGACCTTGCAGACAAGAGCTGGCCGGCTTCATTCTGACCCCACGGCCAGGAGGAGCAAACAGACGCGAGGTGTGGCCAGATGAGCTCTTGGGGCGAGTACACTTCAAGTTCGACCATTCCTTGACGGGATTACTATAGATGGGAATGGGTACATTGCGTCTCCTGATACGCGAATGTCGGTGCTGCCATCTGTAGCAGAAGGAGACCGTGGAGATAATAATGCGCCTCACGATTGTGGACAAGTATCGTCGATATCCGAACGGAGGTCAGGTTCACCACTCCAAGCGTTGACAGACGTGTGACGCGCCGACGGGACAGGACTCTAGACTTTCCTTCATCACGTCAACCTCGATAATTGTATTTTTTTGAGTGACTTCCGGTTCCTGGTGCCTGTCCACCAGCCCTTTGCAGCCCTCTCCGTCTGGCACAGCACCAGTCACGAGTTAGCCACGCACCCATACCTCCGAGTCATTCTACTAACAGACGGTGTGGTTCTACGACGCTGTGAGAACTGAGGCCTGGCATGAGAGGTGGCGAATCACTCTGGTAGCAGGTCCGCGAGCTCGAGCGGACGCGTGACTATCGGATCGAAGGCCGCCTACCTATCGCCTGCCAACACGCGTTTTGATGGGTCTTGTGTGAATGCAGCATGGCCGTCAGGGGTTTGCTACAAGGAAATGAACGGCATTTATCTTGCCGAACCACACATTCGTGCGTCCTCGGCCCGGCAGGATTGGGCCTGATATAGCTCCTGCTGCGTTCTCCGACCAACAATTCCGGCTCACTACAAGCATCCGCTGGTTCAACTCGAGTGTGAAGCACACTTTTCTGTGCGTGGCAAGCAGCCACAGGCAGTTCCACCGAGAACGCTTGAAAACACTCGCGGGAGGAAACAACGGAGACCACACTATTTGCACCGCACTACCCCCGAGGACCAAGATAAGGGTGTACATTCATACATCACTCATATCTTCGGCTCACCGATGGCTGTGCATGTGCCGTCCATTGCGCGACTGGATGTACTCTTGTGAATACAGCGCTGCGCAAACCACTGACACCCATTCCTGCAATGTCAGAGTAGTGTAGAATCAGAGCTCGCCTTGATCAGTCTTGTGAACGAGTGTGAGTATATATTCGTCCGGGAAAGGCTAGTTGCGTGGCTGAAACATTGTGGGTAATTCCCTCGGTGCTTTTCAACCGAGGGAAGGGCGGATGATGGCGACATTTGCGGCGAACTCGTGAAAAACGGAAATGTCAGATATGAAGGGCGCCAGACAGTTGGACCAGCAGTTGAAGGGACTAGAAACAAAAGTGGACAGATGTTTGCTTGGTGCCTCGTCACTGTTCAGATGGCCCTCCGAGTGTATCAGGGTCGACAGACGGAAGTAGGTCCATGCAGCCACGCACATCAGGGTGGCGCGACAGATGTTTCGACCCACGGTGTTCGCCTATTATGATGGTTGACCGGAGGTCGGAGTAACGGTGGGGTGTGCTACTGGCAGTGTGAGCACAAGTGTATGGTGGGCAGTGCCTCGGGCGAGTCGCAAGGTGGGAGTGCTCACCACCACGAGAGATGCTGATCCATGCGAACCTGCGCCTCTGCAGAGCATAGCGGAATATGATGATGCGGTGGCAAAAATGGTCTGGGCGAGGTGCTGAGCTGCAACGAGGATGAAGAGTGTAATGAAAGAAGCCGCTGGGGTGCTGAATCCAGGAATTCATGGCTTCGTGCGAGGAGGACCCGAGATAGCGATGAGGTGATATCATCCTTGCGCAGAACCCCTCTCTGGACAGGCACAGGAGCGAGCAGTGTCGTGGTGGGCCCCTGCGTGCCTCTGTCTCAGGTCACAGGGCGAGTCCGCAGTGGACTCGACGTCGAGGAACAGCATAACATCCAAAAAAGGAATCTCCAAGTTAATACAGAAAAAAAAACAGAAAAAGGACGAAAATACTGCCAGGAACATGATGTGCCTGAGCGATCTGATTGGTCGACCGCAGATCCTTAGCAGTCCACTCCCAGTCCTCCCACCGCACCAGGTCCTTTCTCCCTCGCCCCTCGATCCTCCCCCGCCGCACTCCCAGTGCCCTCCACGTCGCGCCAGACGTCCTCCCCGTCGTCCTCGACGTCCCACCACACTCACCTCCCCGTCTTCTCCCCCACCCCCTCTAGACGCTCGTACGAACCATGGCGCGCAGGCCTACTTCTTCGGCTGGTGGGTCGCGCCCCTTCACCTCCTCCGGCCTTCGTCAGCCCACCTCCCCCGCCGCGTTCGACCACGGTCACTCAAACGACAACACTTACCTGGAGGAAGACGAGGAAGACGAAAGCGACACCGAGGACCTCTTCGCATTTCTCCCACCCTCGACCGCAGATCAACAGAAAGACGCAGAGAAGCACTCTCAGCAGCTTCTCCATAGCGCACCCCCATACACCCATCTTTTCGCCAATGCTTTACCCACAGATGGCCCTTCAGTCCCATACCCGTCCCCGACCTTCGATCCTTACGCCCGTTTCCCTGCTGATGTAGCTGGGCCTTCCACTCTTTTCTCCCCTCCCATATCGAATATACCCGTCGACAGCCCCCCCTCCACCATTTCCCAGCATACCGGGAGCGACCCGTATCGTATGCGAACGCTTAGCACCGCCCGCTCTCCAACAACAGATACAAAACCTTCTAGAACCAGCGCCATCAGTTCACGCGGAATTCATGTAGGCCTTCCCTCTAGTCCTCCAGACAAGACCCTCGAACTCGACCCCCCTCAATCATCCCGCCGAAAACGGAATCTGTCCTCTACCATAGCTGGCGATACCACGACGCTCGACCTCACACCGAGCATGCTCGAGGAAGATAGTCGAGACGGTTCGATCAAGTACGTTGCCTCGTTACCGTCCTTCTTCTCCCCTCACAATTATACCTAGGATGGAGTTTGACTTTGATGCGGTAAACGAAGAGGATAGCCCTTTCCCAGAAGTCCGCGCATCCGTATCCAACATCGATGACCCAGAAATGCCAGTAATGACCTTGCGTATGTGGGTCATAGGTCTAGTACTCTGCATGATCGCCGGGTCAGTCCGTTCGCCGTCTATTTTAGCCGTTTCTTAATTTTCGCAGATCATTGAATGTCTTCTTCAACTTCCGACAACCGGCCCCGATTGTCTCGCCCCTTGTGCTTCTGATTATAAGCTATCCCATTGGCAAATTCTTCGCCTTCGTCCTCCCAATCACTACCTATCGACTCCCTCGATGGCTTGGCGGGCTCGAATTCTCGCTGAATCCCGGCCCTTGGAATATCAAGGAGCATGTCCTCGTCTTCATCATGGCAAACGTGGCTATTGGTCCGCCATACGCTATCAATGCTATCGTTGTAACCCAGATAAATTACCACATCAGCGTTGGCTATTGGTTCAGTGTGACCATGGTCGTCGCCACGCAGCTCACAGGTTTCGGTCTTGCCGGTCTGTGCAGACGATTCTTGGTGTGGCCCGCTGGCATGGTTTGGCCCCAAAATCTCGTGACGTGCACACTGCTGAACACTCTACATGCCGAAGATGATGAGGCACCCGGGGGCATTACTCGTTATAGATATTTCCTCCTGGTCTTGACCGGTTCCTTTTTCTTCTTCTTCGTTCCCGGTGAGTAGTTCTTTCCTTGATGCCGTCTCAAGAAATGGCTCATACTCTGTCAGGATACCTCTTCCAGGCCCTTTCTGTGTTCTCATGGCTGTGTTGGATTTTCCCAAACAATGTCCCAGTCAACCAGATGTTTGGCGTGAGTTCCGGGTTAGGGATGAGCGTCCTCACTTTCGACTGGACTCAGATAGCCTGGATTGGCAGCCCACTGATGTATCCATGGTGGGCCGAAGTGCATATATTTGCTGGCTTCGTGCTTTTTTTCTGGATCGTCACGCCTTTGATGTACTACACAAACGTACTCCCCCTTTCTTTCACGAAATTTGTCATATTAACTTTTTGATCACAGACTTGGGACCTCGCATATTTCCCCATCAATGACGATAACCCGTACGACCGGTTTGGGCAATACTACAACGTTTCCTACATATTAGACACTTCAGATCGCTTCAACGTCACGGCATACGACGAATATTCCCCGTTATATCTGCCAGCGACTTATGCCATGGCCTACCTCCTCGCGTTTGCGCTTTCAACCTGTGCCCTAGTTCACACTGCCTTGTATCATGGTCGTAGCGTGATAAATGGGATGAAGAGGATCCGCGTGGAACCGGACGATATCCACGCAAAATTGATGCGCAACTACCCAGAGGTGCCGGATTGGTGGTACATCGTCTTTTTCGTTGGATTTTTCCTCATGATGGTGGTTGTCGTCGAGGTACGTACACAAGAGTATGGTTGTTTCGTTCCTTTGTTCCTTATTCTCTCTCCTCAGGTATGGCACACTTCCGTGCCTGTGTGGGCTCTGCTGTTGGCCGCGTTATTGCCAGTATTATACGTGCTACCTTCAGGTTTCATTTTCGCAATGACTGGCCAAGGGGTAACAATTTTATCCCCTTGATATCACCCTGAAGTTTATTACATTCCCTAGATTTCGTTGAATCTGCTAGCTCAAATCATTCCGGGTACACTTTTAGCTGGTAACCCCATCGCAAACATGGTGCATACATGGTCGAACACATCATTTCGCTCGCTTTTGCTGATAATCCTCGTAGATTTTCAAGGCTTACGCGGTGCAGACGCTGATGGAGGCGATTTCGTTCGTTCAGGATTTGAAACTGGGACATTACATCAAAGTACCTCCACGATCGACGTTCTTGGGTACGATATTTTACGTTTTCCTGCGAACCACGTGCAGTCTGACAATATACAACAGTGCAGGGCGTTGGGACACTTTTTGCTTCGTTCGTCCAAGTTGGCGTGAAGCAATGGCTGTTTAACAATGTCAAGGATATCTGCACTCCGGATCAACCAAGCTACCTTACCTGCCCACATAATCAAGTGTATTTCACGGCATCGGCGATTTGGTATGTATAATTATTGTTCTCCTGACGGTATGTTGATCCCGCTCGTTGAAGGGGCCTTATCGGACCTACACGGCAGTTTGGTTCCGGTTCACTGTATCAGCCTACGTTGTATGCGATCATCGTCGGTGCCATTCTACCTTTGCCTTTCTGGCTCTGGCAACGACGGTATCCCAATTCTTGGGTCAAATTTGTGAGCACTCCGGTGGTTCTTAGCGGTGTGTCATATATACCACCTGCCGGTGGTATCAATTTCTCCGCGTGGTTCGCGATCGGATTTGTATTCCAGTACCTTGTGCGAAAGCGGAACTTTGCCTGGTGGAGCAAGTTCAATTACGTTACTAGCGCCGCTTTAGATAGCGGTAAGCCCATTCATTCCCTCCGTCGGTACTAGTGCGTGTCCTGACAACAACCCTTTAGGTACTGTTCTGTCGGCCATTGTAATTTTCCTCACTCTGGAGGTGAGTGTGATAATCAAACTCTTTCATTGGGACGATTCACTGAGCGCGCTTCGCAGTTCCCAGAAGGTGGCATCTATCTTAATTGGTGGGGGAACACGGTTTTTCAGAACAGTAGGTGTTTCGTGTTGTCTTGTGTGCCACAATGCCAACGAACGTTCTACAGCTACAGATTGGAATCGTGTGGCGTTGAAAGCAGTGCCCTCAGGGGGCATTCCATTATCCTAATGTACTTAGCAAACATCTGCATCAATATCATCACTTCATCTAGTCGACACCGCCGTCTTAAATGATACTAACCCACCAATGTGGACCAGTGTACGATCAGGTGCTCGCTTTTTCCACTCAGGCATATCCGTCACCCCGTATCAACAGAAGCCTTGCCCTGTTGGCAAGTTTCACATCGTGTGAGTTGTCCAGTGCTCGGACGCCTTTGCACGCTCCAAACAGAAGTACTCATCTCCATGAATGAATTCAGCACGCCACGCGACGTTTTCGGACAACACGTCATGCAGGAAAACGTCACGCGATTTCGAAGGAGAGCAGCCTAATTACAGTCTACCACGAATGCCACGCAATGGGATGAAACCCGTCGCGTGGACCAACCATAATTGTTTGTCCAGCACGAACAACTCAGGTAAACCTTGGACGTCGAGTGGCTCATTCCCGTTCCTTTTGCCTCGCCTTTTTTTTTCTTCATTTCGTTGGGAAAAAGAAAATTGATACTCCAATGACCGGTGCAGTGGAAAATACATGTGGGACACAGCCACGTCGGACTGTGTGTATGACAGCGAGGAGGGATATCGTAACGTATGTCTGTGGAGATGCATGCATTGGAATGACGATCACCCCCTTCCTCTACCTCGGGCTCCACGAGGACCCATGCCTCGGGTATTGCCACGCCCTGGAAAGGAGGCAGGGTACATGCGTGTGAGAAACGCGCGCCAAAGAATGATGGGACGCATGAAACCCACCTCTCGTCAGTGCCCCGCGTCCGCCTGCGCATTGGTAAATTATGGGTTGGGTAGGACAACGTGGCGCGTCGATGGGTGTGGTGATGTGGTGACGGGTGACGGGAAGGAAGGACGCCATGGAGGATCGTGATCAGAAAACATGGCAAAGATGGTAAAAAGGAATCCCCAAGGATGGGTGTGGGGGCGTTACCTCTGGGACCGGGCCCTGCACCTCTTGCACTGCGCCCGACTTCGCGTGCCCGCGCTTGTTCTTCCTTGACCGCGTCCAGGAGTGTATCCGGTACGCGCAAGTATTTTATCTGTTCGACGACACACAGCCCCGCGTCGCAGCATGAACCCAACGCCGAACGATCAGATTTCGAGGCAAGTCAACGGAAAAAAAAAGGATGAGATCGAATGATCTTTGTTGTCTGATCAAGACGAGGGGGCGCACTCACCGTACTACCACGGATGTAACACTCCTTGAGCTTCCAGAATCGATCGCCGTCTGCGCTCGTCTGATACACTTCGCGTAGGGTGATGTTCATAAAGTTGTCGCAGTTGACGAGATGGCCGTTGAACGTCTCGCCGTTCTTGAGTTCTACGAGCTTGGAACGCTTGTCAGTGGATCCTTTTTTTGTTTTTTTTTTGTTTTTTTTCTTGGAACGCGTCACGCGATCAGGGCGGGTTTCTGGAGGGGGGGACTCACCATAGGCTTGTTTTGGGCTGCGGTGAGTAGTGATAGTGGTAGCTGCGGAAAGGTTTGATGAGGTGCAAGGAAAGAATGGGGTGGTCGTGCGTTACCATTATGACCGGCGATGGAGCTGTCCACAATGTTATGCTCGTCGATTGCGCTGATATGCAAGAGGAGTACTTTGGCCCAGCTTGGGTCCGTGTGGCAGTGCAACGGTGACCAAAGAATGTTCATTCACTGGCACTCAGTTTGCGGGTATCTGGTACATCACATCGACACGAAAGAGATACAACACGAAAAATCAATCAAACGATGAGTTTGACAGACGGAATAAGAGCCTTCAAGACGATATATCCCTCATTTCCAGAACTGCTTCCATCGCTCTCTACCCACTTCAGCGATCCCTCCAACCGCCCAGCTGCCTCGCGATGCGATACGACTCGATGACGCCCTTTCCCTGCAGGGTCCTCCACATCGCGGTGCAATACGAGCTTTTTGCCCAACATGGTTCGAAGAGAATAGGTACCCTCAAAGGCACTATCAAGCTCGACTTCGATGGCGCCCGTAGTCGTTTCAGCGTGACATCGCAAGACAGAGTCAACCGGGCTATCAGTGAAATTTAATCCAATTTCCCCGTTGCGTGTCTTCACATCGACCTCGAACTCGCCACCCATCAACGCTTCCGAGGCGAGCGAAACTTGCGCATCGATCTGGCTAAAACCCAAGTTCAGTTTCTTAACCATACCGGCACAGAACGAAAATCGCCTACCCGTTTATATTGTGTATGGTGAGAGAAGAGGGTTCCGCGCCTTCGCGATGCAACAAGTTCACTACCGGTGCAATATGGCCGTTCAAAGTGTGCAACTCGAGGGAGGATCGGGCATTGAAATGACCGTCGATCTCGCCATTCAGCGACGAGAATTGGCCGACCTCGGATGTGACAGACTAGATGGCAACGTCAGAGAACGCGCAAACATCAAATATCGTACTCCTTGCCTGGACACTCAGCCTGCCATTGGCAGACGTGAGAGAGATCCTGTCGAACAGGACAGATTCCTGCAGGTCTGCCACGGTTTGACTGTAATTTGGCATCTCGGTCTTAAGTTCCTTCACTGACAGGGGACCCTCGTTTCCTACGGGTAGAGTAAGAGTGACGTCAAAATGGAGTTGGTTGTCGTGGTGAGATGGGTGAGGCCCCTTCAAGGGGGTCTAAAGAGTTCGATTGATAAAGGGTTGATAAAATCAAGTGATGATCACGAACAAAAATGCCAACGCCATATTCTCCTTCTGCCCTTTCCAGGTGACAGACGGTGGCACGTTCGAGTGCTTCGTCATCGTAATAAGCAACTCGGACGCGGACGTCCACTGTATCGGCGACTTCCGTAGATTGTTCGATGTTGACCAGACCCTGCTGGAATGAACCCCGAGAGATAAGATAGAGGGCATCTGAATCCAGTGGGAGGGAGAAAGTGGTCTCAGCGCCATAGGTGTACTCTGATGTCCAAGGCGGTTGATCGTAATAAGTTGTCCAATTAGTACTGTCCACGCATCGGACGAGGCCCTCGTCCGCCGGTGGTGGAAACCCCACTCTGCCGCCTGCCAAATGCTGCGAAAGATGTAGTTACACCTTTGAGGGAACCAAGCACGATGACTACACACCCATGCGTGATGTGGTCGGCTAAAGGCGCGCTTTCCGTATGAAAACAGGAGCCAAGCCAGTGTCACGGTGCCGAAGATGATCCAGGGATGCTTGACAAATCGACGGCTATGGGCTCGCGCAGGTTGTACGGGACAGATGTGGCATGCTTCTGAGTGCGAGAGGTGGGTTTCAGGACAGCCTTTCTCGAGGCTGTCGGGCGCGTCAGAGTAAGGTTCGACTTTGAAGGGGTCCATGAGTGGGTAGAAGTGGGAGCGTACGATCAGGAAAGACGCCTAATATACGAGCTGATGGATAACTGCCGGGACGTGCCCACGCCGCAGTAGTCACCGAGCCGGATCCTTTGTCAGAAGATGATGATGGCGGAAGTTCTGATGGGCCGCAGTAGCGCAACCGTTGACATGCTGCGGCGTAGTCCTGAGCGAGTGGCCAGACTGCGCACTTGTCCTGTCAGTGCATCGCAAGGTGTGGTCAATGTTAGAGCTTTCTGCGCGATGTCACGCACTTGAGGTCAATAGGGATTACTTGGCGGCTTCCGCAGAGGTACTTGTGAGGCTCCACAGGCGCAGATACGGGATACGGCGAGATTTGATAATAAGGATAAGGGCACGTGATAGCACATGATCTCCTGAGTCACGTATGAACTATTCGTGTGCTGTAGCTTCAACTTCCCCTGCTGATTAGTAGGGTCAATGGGTATACTGGCAGGCAATCAGCTCAATCGAATGATGTCACGCAATTAATGGGCATATGATATTTGAAGTGGTTAGGAAGATCACCCTGTCTGCATTTTGATATCCTCGGCAAAAGCTCTCTTTGTGCGTCAGTTTTGAAGTTGAAATGGACGACAGATACCACACTACATACTGTGCAAAGGATCTTGTGATGAATTTACGCGGCAAATGTTGATGTTAACTTCGCCTGACCGTGTATCCGTGGTCTGGTGACCCTGTCGGCTCATATCGCTGTAAGATGCTAGCCTGGCTAGTTTGAGGGGACGGGTTGTTTTGCATAAATGGATTGATAGTTGAAACGTTCAAATCCCGCCGAAGTAAGTACTGCCATGAGTGCAGGCGTTTGTACCGACCCGATCATTGAATTTCTCAGTGAGTTTCTCGGGGAACTAACCTGAATATGTTTACGTCTGCGTAGCCCGAGGCTTAAAACCAGCAGACGTCTTGGCTTTGGCAGAACGCGTGGTGTACACGGATGGAACTTGGCAAGGTTTGAATTTGGTGCGTGCCAGGCTCAAGGGACATTGGTACGAAACTATCAATCATTTGGTCTGACCCGTGACCACGACATGAGAGAACAGCGCGAGGGTCCCAGACGAGGAGCCGTCGGAGGCGTATTCAAATGCGCCACGGGCGTGTTGT
Organism: Rubroboletus pulcherrimus; assembly: GCA_038091165.1. Classification (NCBI taxonomy): domain Eukaryota; kingdom Fungi; phylum Basidiomycota; class Agaricomycetes; order Boletales; family Boletaceae; genus Rubroboletus; species Rubroboletus pulcherrimus. The sequence goes on from JBBPNY010000219.1 coordinate 19,271, forward strand.
GCTTGACCCGATTGGTCGAGACAATAGGTGTGGTTTTGGCACAGCCGCCACGAAAGAGACGCGACTGGATCAAACATCCCTTGTTCACGAACTTGTACGATGGTACAGACGAGATCTGCAAAGAGAATCAAGTCAGGGCAAGTCAACGACGACGACGGAGCGCTTCCACAGGACAATGGTGTCGAGCTTCCTCCGGATGATGGCGCCCTTCCGCCAGCCAAGAGACGTCGACGAGAATGTATACAAGTACCGGAGAAGTCGCGTCAAGCAAAGCCTGGAGACCTATTCCAATTGAATCTCGACGTATTGTACCTCGTACGTGGATTTCCTTTCCCCCTTTCCTTGGCTCTACTGAAGGCGTGGCCATGATAGATTTGCGCATCTTTGCATCCTCTGGACCTCTTGAATCTTGCGCGCGTGTGCAAGTATTTCCGAGGACTTTTGATGTCCAAATCATCAGCATTCATCTGGAGGGCCGTTCGCCGCCAATTTAATGGCCTGCCTGATTGCCCAGCCGACTTGAGCGAACCGGCGTACGCGAATCTCGCGTTTTCCCCCCGTTGTCACGTACGTACAGACCCGTCTGATGTTTTGAAACACTCAGAATCAGATGTGGCACAGGTGTGTGGAAAATACGCGGCGGCTATTTACTGGTACATTCGTCGGAGGTATTGTCCAGATTGCAGAGTCGAACGGTAAGATTCCCTAGATGTTACACCACAAGTTCCGTGTTCACAGACGAAATTAGGCTTTGTGATAAGAATTACTGCCCTCAGATCCTTCGCCTCATACTCTTCCGCACTAGGGAAACTATCCTGGTACAAAAAAGTCCGTGGCATTGCTGTTTCAGGTGTTACACTTCTAGACCACACTTGCAGAATATTCGGATCGGTATGACAGAGACCTGGTGGACTCGGTGGTTCAGGAATATGAACGCTCCTCCAACAAGGAGCAATTTTTAAGGGAAAATGATAAACATTATATCGCTATACATGAGGTCCGCTGTATTATCTCTTTTAACAGTGTTTCTGATGAGCTTTTTTAACAGCATGCAAGAGGTTGTGAAGAATGGCAGAGAAATATGGCATTGAAATGCAGAGACGAACAGAAAGCGCGTCGGCGGGAGCGAGACAGAAAGTGAGCCCATTTTCTTGATAGTCACGGTTTCGATATCCACCCGGCATAGCATTTTGGAGCGTATTAAGCAGCTTGGATATGAGCGCGAGATCAGGTATTTTGGTCGCGATCGTTTCCAAGAATCCCGCAAAAAGTCGCCCAAACCGCTCACAGACAGAGGTCAGCTTTCATCGAATGGGATGGTCCTTGACTCGGATTTGATTGTTGATACGATAGAATGGGCCCGGATATTACCTGGGTGGCTCGAGACCATGAACCACCACCGGCAGCTGCGACTAGATGCGGTTGTTTACCCACCGCGTCGACGCTCATTGGTGTCCGAATACAAGATTTACGTGAGGCAACGGTCATCAGACATACCAACCTTTGACCTCCTCCCACATGTGATTGACCTCGCATGTTTTCCTCCTTTTCGAGACATCATCGAGGCTCCCGAGGAAACTCAAATGGATGAGAAGCCATTCGCATCCGCATTCGCACAGCTACCTGTGTTAGTTGACGAGTGGAGGAAGCAGCTCGACACTGAACTCGCTGAGCTGGTGAAGATTCCTCGTTTAGCTTTGGGGGATACTTCCCGTGATCTGGGTGTGGCATCAAACAACATAACCCGTGCAGAAGAGTTCCAAACGGGCACTGACAAGCTACGGCTGGCCTGTGCCTTGTTCCACACGTATTGCACTGGCCTTTTCACTCATCCAGAGATATTTTCGACTTCCATGCTTCATCACCCTTACCCCACGCGTAACGCAAACGCCTCGAAGCGCACTGGGACTATCGAGAACCGATTTGGTATCCGTTTCTTGAAAGAAGCCCCCTACATCGTCCATGCATGCGGACTGGATCCAAATGTAGCCACCGTGGACGATATGGACCGCCGGAATGCCCGACTGAGGTGTCTAGCTTGCGAGACACCAAACGCTATTGTCATGAACTGGAGGGATGCGGTATGTCTTTTCCTTTTCCGAGAGGAATTGTTCACAAGGCTGGACATTGAATGTTGAACGATAGATGTGGCATGCCTTTTCCGATCATCGAAGGTCTCTGGTAGTGATTCGAGGGCTTCCGTCTCGTCCAAAATCTCGGTTAGCGCCTCTCTCAGAGTCACCACGTTGGCAACTTGTCAGCGATGAATACATTGGCACGATCCAGGCTGTCGAGGAGTCCATCACTCGTGAAGCATTATCTGTCTATCATGAACGGTGCCTGTTATGCCTGCATCGCGTCGGAGATGCAATGAATCATGAGTCAACCATAGGTCACCTCTGGCTCTGGTAAGCATTTACATTGTACGTCGAGGATGGTACTTATCACGGCAAACGTACATGCAGTCATGAGGTGAAGGAGGAGGACATCAAACGAGGTGTGCATTATGCACGCCTGGGAATACACGATGCGCGTTCGACCAAGGTGGAGATGGTTGAAGAAGGGGGGCAAGTGACATTCCGGGAACCCCAATATCATTGAGCTGGTTCTCGTCGAGATGCTCAAGTTGGTTGCATGATATATGATCTTTTGATTGGATGTACGATACATTTACATGCATCTGGCGCGTTCGAGTCATGGTTGTTCACAGCAGTGCTTGGGAGTTGCCGACGATCGGCGTCGGATGGCTACCAAATCTAGGACACGTCCGAGTCACTATAAACTTTGATTTGCAACCCTCAGTCCCCTCCAACATAGACAGTACTAGAGCTAACCAGAACGCGTCTTGCCAGAATGTCCACGATATACATCGACCAAGCGATTGGCGTCGACGCAGCCGGCAACGGCACCATCGATCGCCCATATCAGACCCTCGCCTATGCGATCTTCACTTCGCCTTCCTCCGAGGTCGATAACACGGGATTTCAGATCAGGAAGAATGCCGATGCAGAATACGATACGCCGACACAGTCTGCGACCAAAAAAGCCAAGAAAGACGCCCAAGGACTCGAGAAGAAACGGTTGAAAGCGGAGGCAGAGGAGAAGGAAGCACAGGAGCGACAAGAGCGGCGTGAAAAGCGGCTCGAGGAGAGTCGAAAAGTGGTGCTCGTCGAGGATGCCTCGCTTCCGACGTCGACCAAGGTGGGTTCCGGTTCCGGGCTCTTCGTTTGTTCTCGTTTTTCGCGGGTGCTTTCACTGATCGCGGTCGCGTGTGTGTGGGTAGTCCAAGATCGTGAACCTCGAACGTTTACGGGATCAGAGGGTGCGCGTGTCTGGATGGGTACACCGTCTTCGTGATCAGCAGGAGATCATGTTTATTGTCTTGAGGGACGGTACGGGCTATCTGCAAGCCGTGCTGACAGGTCAAACCGTGCGTGCGGGTCTGTCCGGGAGACAACAGCACTGACTGTTCCTAGAACAAAACCTATGACGCAGTCACGCTACAGCTCGAGGCATCTGTCGAGCTGACCGGAAAACTCAAGGTTGTTCCCGAGGGTCACAAGGCCCCTGGTGGACACGAACTTGTCGTGGATTACTGGAAGGTTCTCGGTGCCGCCCCTGGCGCAGAAGAAGCCTTCACCAACAGACTCAACGAGGTATCGTTCTTTGACACACGATCGCCGTCTCACCGGGTGACATTTATCTTGTAGCAATCCGATCCTTCCATTCTCGCTGATCTGCGTCATCTCGTGCTGCGTGGTGAAACGGCTTCCAACGTTCTCCGACTGCGCGCTGCCCTCTTGTCTGCGTTTCGGTCTACGTATGCTGCGCACCACTGCTTGGAGGTGACGCCCCCATGTCTCGTGCAGACACAGGTTGAGGGTGGCGCAACGCTGTTCAAGTTCGACTATTATGGGCAACCCGCTTTTCTCACTCAGAGTTCCCAATTATACCTCGAGACCTGTCTTCCTTCGCTTGGAGACGTATTCTGTGTTCAAGAGAGTTTCCGTGCCGAGAACAGGTAAGTTTGTTGCAGGTGGATAATTTAAAGTGTGACCCTGACAACGCCCGAACAGTCATACCCGTCGTCACCTCAGCGAGTATACACACATGGAGGCAGAATTGGCATTCATAACCTTTGACGAAATGATGACGCACATTGAGGCCATTGCGAGTCCCGACTTCTCTTGTTGCGTGGATTCAACCACTCACTCTTTCTCGTGTAGATCTGCGAGTCCATTGACAAGCTTCTTGCAGACCCTGCCTCTGCCGCGTTGATCAAGCCCCTTAACCCCGACTTCACGGCGCCTGCTCGACCTTTCAGACGCATGTCCTATTCGGATGCGATCCAATGGCTCAACGAGCACGGTATCCAGCACGAGGCCGAGGACGCCGACGGCAACACCATCAAGGATGCCGAGGGAAAACCCGTGATGGTCCCACACGCGATAGGCGATGATATCGCCGAGGCTGCTGAGCGACAGATGACAGACATTATCGGCACTCCGATCTTCTTGTATGGTTTCCCTGCGGAGCTCAAGGCGTTTTATATGCAAAAGATGCCGAGGAAGGAAGGGGCGACGGGACCGGTGTATACGGAGAGTTGTGATTTGTTGATGCCGGGGGTGGGCGAGATTGTCGGTGAGTTTTCGTGGTGATGTGCTTTTGAAGTATGTCAAGCTGAGAGGGGATCTAGGTGGATCGATGAGGATAGCGGACATACAGGAGCTGCTGGAAGCATATGCAAAGGAAGGGATCGATCCCACGCCATACTACTGGTATACCGATCTGCGCAAGTATGGTACTTGTCAGCATGGTGGATACGGTCTCGGCATCGAAGTGAGAGAGACTTGCGCGTGGACTATCATCGTTTGCTAATGTCTTTTCTGTACCAGCGTATCCTCGCGTGGTTGGCGAACAGGTACACGGTCAGGGAATGTTCCTTGTTCCCAAGGTACGAGATGCGTTTTAGAGACGTGGAGAGTCTGTGCTGACTATATCCTCGAGATGGCCTGGTCGTGCGACTCCCTGAGCTTATTGACATTAGAGGACATAGCGCACCTGCACCCCGATGTTGGATCTCAGATACCTTTAGAGGGGACCTATGTAATAGAGATTGAAGCGTTCCTAGAGCCACTACGATGTGCAAAGAGTTATGGGTTTGACGTAGGTCGTATCTTTGTTAATCATTTCGTCTGCCTGGTCTTTGCAACTCTGAGTTCGCGAGAAAAGGACGACAGAGTCGCCAAGTGGACTCTTTGAGAGTCGAACAGAAAACTCGTTTTATTTTACTCCAACGCACAACCGTACTCCTGACTAGCCACTCGTCGCCACGTCTCTTTATTCACTGCATATTCCTGCGCATAATCGACCTCGAGATGGTGAAGACGCTTTCCTACGATGACGAGGCTATGCAAAGGCTTTCCAAAGACCTCTGGGGGTTGTTGGGAGAGTTCTTCCAGGGTCCCACAGACGATACGCTGATCCCCGGCGTCGCCGCCGACTCGGGAGAGGGCGATGACGAGGGTGGCGTTTGGAGACAAGACTTTTTGGTCTCGGAGGGACTCGATCTCGAGGAGCTGTGCGACGGCCTTTGGGATCGACATGTACTGCGGAGGCTCATAAAGCTTCCTCCCCCTGAATGATCATCGTCAATGATCGTCGTCGTCATCGTTCATCATGATCATTTCAACAACACCCCAGTTGAGCCCGTCAAACGAGTACGAACCTGGCCAGATTCTCCTCGCTCTGTTCCTTGACTTTAATGTCTAACAAGACGAGGGTGTGTAGTCCGAGATCGGTGTTCTCCTTGATCCGATCGTAAAACGAGTCGGGTTTCCATGTGTCGGTGAAGAAGACGAGGGAGACGCTCTGGCCAAAGGTGTACAATTGGAGACCGGAGGCACCGACAGCGTTCATGATGGAGGCGTTGTGAATGATGCGGACGGGAACATGTTTGGCGCGGGCGCGGAGGACGATGTCGGTGTGCGTCGTTGCGCTTTGAGTTGGTGTATGTCAGAAGCGGCCAGGGAACAGCAAGGTTGAGAAAGGGTCGTTTACCCAAAGGGGTCGCCGACGACGAGAAAAGCGACGTCTTGTTTGTCTGCATCGTGCAAGATGGCGTCGCTGTCGGCCTCGACCATATCCCGATCGGCGAGGAGGATGGGTTTACCGTAGAACGCTTCCTTCACCGAAAAATATGATCAGGGTGAAGCGGCGGGGTGCGTTGGATTGGACGTGACTTGCCAGGCGTTCTTTTTGGACCATGAGGATGCTGGTGTAGGCTTCGAGGTAGACACGGGTGGAAGACCGGACGGCCTGTCGTGCGCATGAGGGTTAGATCTGAAATGAAGCAGTTTGGGTTACTTGCCTCCAAGCCACGGACGGTGATGTCCCTTTCGTCGCAGAGACCCAGTCCGATCACGTAGAGCATCGTCGTCACAGCTTACGATTGATGTCTGCACTGGTTTAAACTTTACTACATAGTGCTCACTGCCCGACTTCCACCTCGCATCCACTGCAGCGTCGCACTGCGCACAAGTGCGCATGGACAACGCCGAGCGCTCGTTGTGCACACTGTGCGATGCTTGGCGGTTGGCAGGCTATGTCCTGAAATTCGACAGCAAGCGCTGGCGGGTAGAGTATAATAATACAGACGATCTCAGACATTCCTCCCCCACAGCAGGTTCAGATCATGGTGCTCGTGCGCGCAAACACCATCTCGCGTATTCCTTGGTTCAGTCCCAGGAGATCAATGCGACCAGTAGAACCGCTCCAGGTGAGCGCCGTCTCTCGCCGTCTCACCGCCGTCGCTGACGATAAATCCCCCCCTCTCTGCTCTACAGCCGCTCCCTCACATCGCCGACGCATTCCGACACTACATTGATAACCACATCCCCACCCGCCTCATTGACACCACCAAGCTCACATTCGTCGAACGTAACGCCGTCTATGACGTCTTCTCTTCAGACATCGCCCACATCACCGACGGGGACATTGAGCAACGGATGCACACCGTCGGGGTGGACACGCACCCCGAAGCAGGCATCTACATCAACCCGCGCAAGCCGGCCCTCCGAGAGACCATCCGCGACGTTGTGCGATACGCCATCTTCTCGCACCGCTGGACGGACAGCGAGCCGAGCTATCAAGACGTCTCTGCCGGCCTCGGCAAGCAGCGCACTCCCAAGACCGCTGGTCTTGCCAAGCTTGTACAGCTCTGTGCAACGGCACGCAAGCTCGGATACAAACTCGTCTGGTCCGATACGTGTTGCATCGACAAGACCAACACAGCCGAACACAGCGAGGCGATCCACGCCATGTTCAAGTGGTATGCCCATGCACACGTGTGTATCGTCCACCTCGCTGCCTCGTCCTCGTTAGCGGATTTTGAGCACGAACCGTGGTTCAAGCGGGGATGGACCCTACAGGAGCTCTTGGCCCCCCGGCGGATCAAGTTTTATAACAAGAAATGGTGCCCGTTCACGGCCATCGCCAGCGACAAGGATGACTCGGTGCTCATGTCCGCCCTGTCGACCGTGACTGGCATCCCTCGTGACGTCGTCGTCGCAGACAACAGTCGCGGCATCAAGGGCCGCAGTATCTGGGAAATCATGTCCTGGGCCGCGACGCGCAAGACCACGCGGATCGAAGACACCGCGTATTGCCTCTTTGGCCTCTTCCACGTCCACCCTGGCATCACGTACGGCGAGGGCGAAAAGGCCTTTCCCAGACTCGTCCAGGCGATCGTGGCGGGGCACCCCACTTGGGACGTGTTTGCGTGGTCGGGACAGGCGTCCGAGGGACATCCCGCATTGCCGTGCTCGTCGGCGTGTTATCCGAGGTGGGACGAGGCGATGACGAGTGGAGAGAGGGGGATGACAACGTTTGCGTTGACACCGCATGGACTACGGTTGGCGTCGGTGCCGCTCATTCCCATGGCGTTCGTGTCAGAGGCGAAGGCGAGAGACGGGAGCAATGGGTCTTTTGTTGTGACGCTGCGACCGCGATCAAACGTCGCAACGACGCTGGGTGTGTACGATGATGTTACCGTCGTCTGTGGTTCGGGCCGACTCCAACACATTCGTGACGCCGTCGACCTGCACGTGTGTATACTCAATTATAAACCGAGCCGACGGAGCTCTCGCGGGAAGCTCCAGGTCGGGCAGACGTACATCTGTTTCCTTCTCCACATGGAAGGCCGGAATGCAGAGGGATCGACGTGGCTCAAGTTTGCGACGGACAATGTCTTGCGGATTACTTGTAGGGGAGCGCCGACGGAGAGGACGAGCCTTGAGCGCACGTCCGAGATGGAGGAGGGTCTGTTCGGTCTGCCGCTGAAAACGACGTACATACGGGCACCTCGAGCACAATCTACCAGTTGGGCATGATTTTACCTATCGTTATCATCGATGCGCGTAGAAAACTTGAATTAGGCTCTGGAGGTGATTTGTACTATAGCGTCGTACTCTGCATTGAAATACACACACGACTTTGCCGGAAACAAACAGGCACAGTGCTGGCACCCAACGAAAAGCTCACACAACATACACATTCTCCCTCTGTATCTGATATCCCCCCAGACTCCAGATATTCTCTCGCTTCTTGTCGTACCTCTGAGAAAAGAAAGAGAGGCGAACATTGTCGACATCTTCCTACTCGACATCGTCGACAGGATGCGCCTCCCGACGAGCCCAATACGTTCTCCGGGGGACGTGCTTTCCGCTTGCCCTTGCTATTCTTTGCACTCGACTTGCCTTGGGCGGCCGACCCCGCGCCGGTTTTTCTGTCGCGGCCTTTTGAGTCTTTGCCATTTGATGACGACGCCTTGGATGGTTTAGATGGCGAATGCTTGGCCCGACCGGTTAATTTGGTGGTCTTTCCCCCCTTGTTCGCCTTGGTGCTCCTTGACCAACTCTGCGTCCGTCGCAAGCAGGATTTCCGCAGGCGTACAGGTCGGTTTTTCTGCATCGACATCGTCGACTATAGGTGCGTCAGTCGTACGGACAGCCACGATAATAGCTGGCTTTACCGACGCCGTCATCACCACCATACGGTTCGATCTGCGTCCACCGAATCAGACATGGTATCTGCGGACGAGGTGATCATTTGATGATTCTCGCGCAGCGGCGCTGCTTACCTCGACATCCCAAGTGCTGCAACAACGTGATTTCTCGGGTCTTTGCGCGGCCTCGTGTCGCTATACCCTTGCCAAGCGTCTTTCTTTCCTCGCGTCTACCCCACGACAATCGTCTTTTCCCCGTTGTATCAGCCTCCTTCGTTGATCGTATAGTGTATCTTGGTCGACACTTTTCCAGATTTACCTGAATTTCAGTCCACTTCTTAGGCTGTTTTGAATTGCCCTATCCCGCATTAACTTCACAAATTCGTTATCGATTATCCAGCACCACGTCTATCAGCTCATCCAAACCGGTCTGGATAGCACCCCCCGCAACCACCTGCGCGGCCTCCCCAACTAGGTGCGCACCAATTTGTGTCATTTGTACCCGGGATGCGACCACAGCAGGGCGCTGGCGGCCCACGCTCACCGGCCTTCCCTCATGCCGTGCCTAACGGCACCGGTGCACCTCCCCGACCCATGGCGGGGTCTCCAAATTTCCTTTTCCTCGAAGCTTTTCTTG
>JBBPNY010000220.1:0-28838 GCA_038091165.1 Rubroboletus pulcherrimus
TGGATTGTTGCCTGGGTCAGGTTCTGCGCCATATGAATACAAGCAAAATATCAACCTAGAGACGCGCATACCTTTCTCAAATTGGAGAAATGTGTTTGAAACACGACTCTCCACTCCTCGCAGGGAAGGACATTGGTGGATGAGGGCGTAAACGTATGCGCGACCTTCGTCTCAGACACTTCGTATGGGTTTTGCACTCTGGTGACGTGAGGTAATCGACGTGCGTCTCGTCTATGGGCTGAGTTAACGCAAGTAGAATTCGCAGTGAAATCGAGACAATACCTGACCAAGAACAAGTATTGCATGCCATCCTGTGGTTCTTGATCAAAGTCGCGAGGGAGGTTCGCGACAGGGAGGAATTGTCTTCCCGGTGTTATTTCATCTGAATCGGAGTCGCTCAATCCATCCCTTTTCCGCTTGTTCACCATGGCGTCGGACGAGGAAGGGGCGTCTTGTAGAAGATTCCTGTCGGAGCGACGGCGTGAGAAAACGCGCTCTATTAGTAAACCAACTTGTGCCAGAAACATTCTACACCAATACCCAATGGTCGCCGAAGATGATGTCGACATGGAGAGTCTGCAGGCTCAGATCGACATGTCCATGTCCTTTGCGCACAATCTAATCACGTCTTGGATAAAACCTACTCACTCTGCACAACTTAGGTCCAATGGTGTGAATGCAACACAAATACTCGAGGAGGAACTACGCCGGCCCCCAAGGTACCCGACGATGTTATGCGTGTTATGGACTTACAAAAAAAATCTGTACAGATTAGGTGTTGGTGCATCTATTCCTACGGCACCACCACTAGCTCATGAGGTCTCCAAACTAAAGCGTAGACTGGGGAAGAGCGGTGCAAAAGACGAAGATGTCGTGAAATCGCAACCTCAAGATTCCTCCAAATCGGACGAGGAGGAGCATAAAGGGAGACCGGCTAAGCGGAAAACGAAGGTGGACCCCTTTGGACATGGAGGCAGCAAGAAGAAAAGAAAAGCCCACTCGGCAGCCAATCGATATCCCTCTGTTGAGAGTGTCTCTAAACATTCGCTTTCCCCGCTAAAGAATTCGACTTTAGGGGAGCCCCCAAAGCGCAGTCAGGGTTATTCATCTTGTCCTTCGTGCAGTATAGTAACTGGACCCTGTCAGATTCATCCTCTGGGAAAGAAAAGCAGCGGATGGGGCCGGGCGACCAGCGGTCCCCTGTGACTGAAGAGCATCGGTCAGCGACGTTGATCTCTTCACCGCGTGTAAGATTGCCCGTCCAGACCACGTTTTCCTCGAGTCCAACTGCCCTTACTGTCCCCTCACTTTCGAAACCGTCCCGGGAAACTTACGGTGCGCTTATAATTTGTACTTGCTGTTCGCGCATTTGCCTCATTCTTCTCTGGGCCCACAATCTCCGGCTCCGGGAAAAACAACTCCAGAATCCGGTCGAGTCCGCACTAATTCCATGCCCCTACCTGATAAAGCTAACTCACTTGACATCCCATTGCTGAATCTCGACGGCCCACCGGAACTCAGTGATAAGCCTGGTAATACCAGCGATTTGAACAATTCCAGAAGAAAGCGGAAAAGGCGTAAGAAGAAGAAAACTCAAACGATCGCTATTACGGGAGACAACTTGGATTGAGCACATAGTAAGGATTCCAACTGCCTTCGGTCCTGCCTCATCTTGACTGTGGGATTCATCAGCACATCGCTATCCGGGTATCGTGACTCCTCCTGCTATGCGTTGCACAGGATTCAAGTCTTCCTGCCCACACTGTCGAGGAATATCTATTGCGGGTCGGCTACTACCATGCGTTTGTGGTCAGTTTTCCGACGCGAAGTACAACATGCAAGTTATCTATTGACATAAATATGTGTCCTCAAGATAATAAATACGTAATGCTGGTAGCTAAGTTGGTGCGGCGGATCATCGTTTCTTCCCTGCAGCTCGAACAATGTCCCCCCGATTGTTGTGGGAGGCTTTTCGTGAGCGCTGTGAGCTACGTGGATTGCGGTCTCCTGTTCCCCGGCGGTTATGACTAGATCGCCGGCTGTTGGTAGGAGTAGATTTTGGTGACTGGGTTGGGGAAGTTAGACGCCGAGAGCTTCCGCGACTGGGGCGTTTGGTAGCAGAGTGTTTAGTACCGCAAGGTAACCCTTTTGGTGCCTGTGGCCGCTGCTCCTTCTTGCCGAGTGAGATTGGCCAAAGACGGAAGAAAAGCTTTGAGACTCCTGCCTTGGCCTGCCGAGCAGCCCTTCGCTGCTCCTTCCGCTCTCGCATGGCTTTGGCTTCGCGCATTTCGCGTATGCCTTGCTTGCGGAGGCGTTCATTGCCACTGAATGTAGCACGCCACTTGACGAGCCAGCCGTGCACCGTCGAAGGCTTTGGGCGACTGCGGGGCCGACCGTCTGAATGATACTGCTACATATTTCGGAATTAAGAAACGTACGGTAGACAGATGATTGTGTCAGATCGACTTACAGAAGACTTCCACTCGATCTGGAGCATCCCTGACTTGGGTTTGCCTGACGCAAGGGTGGATGGTTTGGTAGATGGAGATTTTGGATGTGGCGATTGGTTTGGCACGGTGAGTCCATATTTATGGACCTCCTTACGTGGACCTGGCCCGGATCTGTAGAACATACCTTTTCCGCGCGGCGGGTATCTCCGACATGGCGACGAACAATTAACAATATTCTCGTTGCAGAAGGACCCAGGCAGCTTGCCACGTTTCTGTGGCCTCCGCTTCCCCCATTGCGCAGAATGCATGCGGGTGTCCGACTCGCGTGCACGTTTAACGTTCAAGGCACCAGTGCCCAGTAGCCCGACAACCTCGTTATATTCCCATAGGGCCTCGTGGACGTCACACTGGTAACGCTGTTCAGCAATGTGGGAAAGGCGTGTTCTGCGCGCGGTCATCGTTTAGCGAAAGGATCCGGAGAGCCGGGGCAAATGGAATGGAATCGTCAAGTATTTGGGGACAGATGAAGAGCCAAGTCAGCCCTAAGAGCCCGGAGTGCATAATATGATAGAGAACGTTCTGCTTGCTCCGTTATTGCAGTACCCTGCACGGACGGCAGACCGGGGCATTGACAGGCAATGCGGGTGGCACACGGTACGCACTTTTGTTTGGAAATTGTCGGCGTCACTACACCGCATCTATTCAGGCTTCAGGTATGCTCGTCCTCCAACAGGTTCTGTCAGCGTCCAGCGCTTCAGCTCCGGACACGGCTACCTCGACATCCGGCGTGCCTCTTCGGGAACGTGTTGCGTAGTTGCCTTAATTGGTAATAAGAACGAAGAGAAACACAGGTATTACTTACTAATTCTCCCGGGTACGGGACGCACGGTGCATATCTCTCCTAAACGTGACCGTGTTGTTTCTGAAAAGCTTCTAGTGGCCGCCCGTGCGTCATACCCACCGTGTCGGTGGCGGTGAACGCGCCTTTGAACGATTTCTATTCCGAGTACTCCGTGTGGCGCACCGCATCTCGACTCTCCTCCTCAGCGGGTCCCCCTGGCTGTGACGATGCAATTTCTCCACACTGCCATTCAACATCATTGGCGAGCCTTGGCTCGTAAGTCATTGGCGCACACGGTTACTCGTTTCTCCGAGTCGCCTACCACTGCTAAACGCTGGAGCCTTTCCGAAACTACAAAACCAACAATGTATCGAGGTGTCACTTCAGACATTCCAACAGAAATTCCAGATTCATCAGCCAGGTACTATGGGCTGGAAGAACATTGACACAGTCATCCCAGGTAGGCTGTATATCGGAAAGTATGACGCTTATTATGTCCGTGACATGTCATTTCCTGAGCTACCTTGCATTTCCAGCATCCATGCGGCCAGATCACCGCGGTCGTTAACAGAACGCCGGATCACTCATATTGTATCCGTTTGCAACGATGCAATCCCCGCAGAGATTCCCGAATCTGGCATTGTTCATCTGCGAATTCCTGTTGAAGATGTCGACTTCGCCGATCTTTTGGTTTGGCTCCCCTCTGCTTGTCAGTTCATAGACCGAGCCATTGCGGCTGAAGGTGTCGTCCTTGTGCATTGCAACCAGGGTCTGACTCGGAGTGCGACGGTAGTCGCTGCATACCGTGAGTCGGCGCAATCTATACATTCCGAGGTCCCTGGTTGCTGAAACACTGAAGTGATGTACACGCGCCGAATAGATGCTACACAAGCGATGTTGGCAGTTCGACAAGGTTGATTCTTGTCGTGTTGCCTCTCTCTTGTTTCTGATGGGACCCTGTTTTATAGCGCGAGAGCAAGTCTGGTTCAACGCCGGATTCCATGAACAGCTTGTCCTGTTTGAGCTCTGCGGATATCAATCAGGCCCAGCAAGTCCATACTATGTTGGGTGGCGCCAAAAATTGGATGCTCATCTGGCAGGGCAAACTTAGACGGGTATATTTTGCACCGTCGCGAGCGGTCGATAACTGACACTCTGATGGGGACGCCAAAAGTAGGGCGCATTTTGTACCAATGATACTATCTCACTTACTGTACGAACGCAACCGTCGCGGCCTAATTGTGCTGCATAGAACGCCGGTATTCTCTGAGTACTCTACTAGCCTTGTTCCATTACTGTTGTCACTTTTCTTAGAATCTTACATTAGCAGCCTTCCTCATTATGTAATGCTGATACCAGTCTGTCTGTTTAATGGCCTTTTTTTTTTTTTTTTTCATTCGCAATAGATGGGCTTTTTCCTCTCATAAGATAGATTTCGGTGAACTCGGCCAAATACTTCTGTCGATCTCATCCTTGACTCGCTGATCTAGGGGCAAGCGATCCGATTCTTGGTCGTGACCTCCATGTGAACGAAGGCCACAGCTGTCGTGTCAGCTCAGTCTGCACAGCTCCATTCCGCGCACGCAGCGATCGAGCGTCTGTTCTGAACTGCGGATGATCGCGACGTATTCGATCGCATTCTGTAATATCCAGTAGTACAGAAGCACTTGATCTAGGTCGTGTGGTGTCGTCAATCGGCATATGTGCCAAAGCCGCGTACGCCAGCGGACAAGCCCAAGCTTGGGGTATCTGGTGAAGCATAGGTCCATAATTCACAACTGCGGGGAAGTGCGGACTAGTGGCATAGGACACGTAGACTATGTTGTGTACAAGTACGTGTGACGTGGAACACGCAGAGTTTAAAAAAGCCTGGCACACTTTTCATTGAACTTGCACTGCAGCGGATTGTTACTTGTCAGGGTAAGGGACGTGCCACCCGCGGAGTTCAAAAGGCCATTCTCACACGTTACGCACCAAACAGCAAACTTGCTCTTTACCTTCAGCTCACAACCCGACACACCACTTGCCTTTCGTCGTCGTCGTCGCAACACACAATGGGTCTTTCGGTCTCACGTCTTCTTTCAACCTTGTTCAAGAACAGGGAAATGCGTAAGCACCATATCTAGCTAGTGTCCCACTCACACTAATGGTCCCCGTTTTCTCTAGGTATTTTAATGGTACGGATGTACAGTACCCTTTGCCCCAGACTACCTTATAAACTTATCTACGTAGGTTGGTCTTGACGCCGCCGGTAAAACTACCATCCTCTACAAGCTTAAGCTCGGCGAGATTGTGACTACGATTCCTACGATTGGTAGGCTCATGACATGTTGTCTTTGGCTCAAATTTCTTACAATTTATAGGCTTCAATGTCGAGACTGTCGAGTACAAGAACATCTCGTTCACCGTGTGGGATGTTGGAGGACAGGACAAGATCCGCCCTCTCTGGAGGCACTGTGCGTCGTCAATGTTCCATCTCGCTTGACCTTTGTTTGACCGTACACTTCAGATTTCCAAAACACGCAAGGAATCATCTTTGTGGTTGACTCGAATGATCGGGAACGTGTCTCGGAGGCCCGCGAAGAACTTCAACGGATGCTGAACGAGGACGAACTTCGAGATGCCCTTCTTCTTGTCTTCGCCAACAAGCAAGATCTTCCCAATGCAATGAACGCCGCTGAAATCACCGACAAACTTGGCCTCCAAGCCCTCAGACAGCGAACATGGTATATTCAGGTCAGTGATCAGATTTGCAGTGACGTGGTGAAAACTTGATGGTTGACGTGGAACCCGATTCAGGCCGCCTGCGCCACATCGGGTGATGGGCTGTACGAGGGCCTTGAGTGGTTGGCGACCAACATCAACAAACGGAGGGTATGAGCCAGAGTAGATCTCTTCTGAGTTGGTTCCGTATGTGCACTTGGCTGGTCAGCTTTCCTCACGACGTCGAATGAGATACCGTTCTACCATTAAACCACCGCTTGTTACTTGGGACCCTCTTCAACTTCCCACGCCTTTATAATTTGCACACATTGCGAGCGTGTTTCTGCTTGCAAGTATGCTATAGATGTTCCATTATGCTAACCTGCAATAAAGGGTGATTGTTAAACTGAGCACTAGGTGTATGTAAGGCTCATCCTATGCAACGTCTCTGCCTCCTTCCTGCGTTTCTCACCTCTCTCCCTGGAAGGGTTGTCACGGCGAGTGGCCCCATACCTCGCAAGTTTCTCCAGAAGGGCTTGCAGCCTTTTTGGCTTGACTTCGCTGTAGGATGCTTGTCGAACACTTGGCTTCAGATAATCCTGGACTGCATCTGTGAGGATAATCTTGGCCATCTGCAACCACCATCAGAGCAAGGAACCGGTGTGAGGTCAGGGTACATACAGAGTGTAGCTCGGTGAACGACGAATTGAGATGCCCTCGCCCTATCCTCGTAATCTCGCCTTCCAGGAAAGTCATGTCGGTCACCATATTGGAGATCCCATTTTCGTTCATCGCCAGCACTGTTGGACCGATCATGAAGTTCTATGTTGCGTTCCATATCAGCAAAGGGACCAATACCAAGGGCGTGTTTACCATGAAACATTCAGCGATGTACCCGACAGCGCCTTTGTAGGCCTCGTCCTTGTAGGTATCCTTGAGCGGAAGAGAATCTACGACAGTCGTAAGCCAGTTCACGAGCTCATAGAGATACATGCTCGGCATCTCTTCGCGGCCCTGTGGTGTCCACTCGTATTCAGATAGCTCAAAGAAATCGTCAAGCTTCGAGGTGATAAGGGCTGTAATTCGCCTCTGAGATCGCTGGAATGGCTCTGAGAAGGGTGACAAAGCGAGACGGATCGTTCCTCCTCGTTGCGTAG
Source organism: Rubroboletus pulcherrimus (assembly GCA_038091165.1). Taxonomy (NCBI): domain Eukaryota; kingdom Fungi; phylum Basidiomycota; class Agaricomycetes; order Boletales; family Boletaceae; genus Rubroboletus; species Rubroboletus pulcherrimus. The sequence goes on from JBBPNY010000220.1 coordinate 7,152, forward strand.
ATCTGTAGAGCGTGAGTACACCCGCAAACGCTTTAAAAATGGGCAGGAACTACCTGAGGTTGGTGAGTGATCGCCCTAGCTCAGTGCAAGCTACCTCAAAATATTCCAAGTTGGTCACAATCTGTGCAATCTGCGAGAGCGCTGATGTACTTTGAAGCCGTTTGTTTATGCTGTCACTTATGTGGTTCGACAGAAGCTTATCAAGTGACTAAAGGGGAGCTCTTGTAATTGGGACACCACGTCAAGGTAATCACATAGCCTTACCCGACTCAGGAGATCGTCGATGTTGCTGTGGTGTTGCGATACGCCTTCTACAAACTGATAAAACTGTTGAATGAAGGCTCGGATCTGTGGATGTTATGAGTGTTCCACCCATTGAAAAGGCAAGCTTACATCTTGACAACAGAGGTAAAAGCTTTGGGACCAGGGTAGAGTGAGCGGTATGGAACTCCTGACAACGGTTAAGCGCGTTCCTGCTCATGCAAGTAATCGCTGCATTACTGGGTAAGCTCCTTCTTTTCAGAAGCGCTCAGCCATACGCTATTGAGTACGGAGTCTCGCTCGGACGACGTAGTGACATGCATTGGCAAGTAATCATCATTAAGCACAACCTAGGAGAAATCTTGCTTGAGACAAGTGAGAGACCAACATATGTATAGAACGCACCGAATCTAACTTCCGGCTAAACTCAGTTTCGAGTAGTGCCGTGTATTTCTCGAACAGAGTGAGTGTCAGAGTGTGAAGGGAATATGTAGAATAAGAATAAGACTGTGCAACTAGGTCATCGACGTCGCAATCAAGGTACGTGTGGTAATTACCTCGAGTGTCATAACAAATGCTGTTAGGCATTCCTTGACTTTCAAAAATGTGTCAGGATCCTTTTGCTCCACCAAAGCGGAACCGATAGCTGAAGACAATCGAGACACAACTGCATCCCAAAGCTCCTCGACTTCTCGCTCCGAGCGGAAGCCAGAAGTAGTCTCCAGTACATGATATTCTATAATGAAGAAGCCGCATATTTCTTCCAAGAGAGCAGGGAGGGAGGGTAAAGAGAGCGGCGTAGGGAGGATAAGGTCCGACTGGGCCTGAATAAAGAGTTAGCAACGTCCACGAATCACGATAGAGTTGACGAGCCTTGCGATCAGCTTGGTAGGAGGTGCGGAGGTCGTCGAGCGAATCCAAGGAAATATAGATATGGACACATTGGTATAGCGGCTGGAAATCGACCCCAATCTTGTCCTTGTCAAGGACGTTATCTGTGCATCACGACACCTCAAAACCACAATTAATCCGGTACAGACGGGACTCACTGTCAGTTCTTTCATATATAACCATCTCAACCGCACTGCCCACACGACTTGATCTCAGCATTGGATCCCTTTCACGTCGGGCTCTCCACTTTCGCGTGCGTGCATCCATACACTCCATGGCTGAACTCCCCACTGTGGCAGTGACATTTCTGATCTCAAGTAGCCACTGTTTCATGGATGCAGTAACAGCATTTTGTACCTGGACTCGAAGCGAGGGCAAGGAAGACAATATATGTTGGTATAGCGGGGTTTGCGACAACGATGTCAACGGCATGGTCTGAATGTCTTCCAAAGACTTGAGAGGGCAGTAACTCAGTATGAGGGGCCCGAACAGTTTCCGTTTGACTCACTCGCAAGGCACTCCAAAACCTGCCTTCCTTGATCATGTCGCCAATGCGGTCGATGACGTCGAGAAGCTTCAAGCAAGCCTGAAACGTGTCGATTGCCTCGTCGAGATTGGAAGCTGTCTTCTTTGATTGCAACAAAGTCCTCTTCTTTTCGACGAGTCCCTTTCCCAGCTGCCCGATGTTTTCATCCAAGGTCGCAATCTTCTCGCGGAGGTTGGTGGTATACGACTTGATGGTGAAGAGGGTGGAGATAGAGGAGATGAACTCCTGATAGTTCTCTGTGCAGATACCTTCTATCTCTGCGTCCTTTGCCTCGATGAGCGCTTGAAGATTGCGCAAATAGACCTCCTGCTGTCGGTTTGCATGGATTTGTTTGATAATAGGACCAAGCTGCTCCAGGTTCTCGGAGGAGGACGATGCATCAAGGAGATGTATCTGCTGAAGTTGCTGGTCGATACTTTCTTGAGTGTATTGTTGACGACGTCGCGGAGGCATCATTGATGTATGCTGCAATCCATATTGGGATGAACGGTGAGCGGTTGTTTGACAACAGCTTTAGGTCCAAACACTGTCCCGTACTAGTCACGGTCTCCGAATAGAGGCCCGCTCCAAAAGCCCAGTCCACACCGTGCGCACCCGAGTCTTCACGTCCGAATCAGCTAGTGCGATGCCCGAGGTAAAGTTCCGGATTGGCGCGGTGTGAGTCTCTACTTTATCCCACCCTTTGCGATGACTTATAGCTAGATAATAGATTATTTGATATGGATGGCACGCTGGTCGATTCAACCACCGGCGTCATTGGCGCTTGGGCTACCTTTGCGAAGACATACCCTGGGCTCGACGTAAAGACGATCCTCCACAGTAACTATCCCACCTCCCAATCTAACCAGACCGCCATCCAAAACGCTCTTCTGCAGCCTCGCACGGCGTCAGGACCAAAGATAATCTTGCAAAGTGGTGCGGTATCACTGATCCAGAACTGCTCAAAGTCTCTTGGTTCCCAATTTACCTGTATCTGCGTCTCTCTGATCGTTTCTGTTCTATTAGGATGAAGCTGACCGGTTCGAGCGAGCTATCATCGAGTCTGCAGACAGCGGTATCAAGATGCTCCCTGGCGTACGCTCAATCCTTGACAATGCGAGATATCTCCTTGTTATGCTGCTCTTTTAATGAGTCACTTACTTTATACTACAGCTGTCGTCCGCCAAGAGTAAACCGAACCAACGGTGGACAATCTGCACGTCTGCAACTAGAGCCTATGCTACTGCCGCCTTGAAAGCGGCAAACATAGATGCTCCCGATGATTTTGTAACAGCCGATGACGTCCACAAAGGGAAACCACAGTAATACCCCCATTCCTCGCTCGTCGATATGTATAACGACACTGCTTGTCAAAGCCCAGATCCATACCTAGAGGGGGCTGCTGGATGCGGCGTCAGAGCTGCCGACTGTGAGTAACTTCATTTTTTGAGCTAGGGCATAGACGTATTTCATAACGAGGCCTTGTTGTAGAGGATGCACCCGCTGGTGTTGTGAGCGGCTTGGCCGCCGGGTCGAGGGTAATCGGCCTGCTGACTACCCATTCAAGGGATCAGATGTTAAAGGCCGCTGAGAGCGCACCCGAAGGTTACTTCTACCTGGTGCAGAATTTGTCGAGGTAAATACCATTTGAGCCTATTATTTGAGTACTGACGTCGCGACAGTGTTTCGATGACACTCGTTGACAATGGCCTTAGCGTAGAGACAACAATCACCTTGACTTAGGACAGAATACCCTTGAGATGATACAGGACTGAAGGATGGGTCCTTTGATAGAATCTTAGAAAGATATTTTTTGGTGGATCCTAAGTCCCCGATGGTACAGTAAACTAAGACTACGCTGTGCATACAGTTTAGTCATTAGCTGATAAGTCAATATCTTATCTAAAGCACCCATCATAAATATACCGGAGCGAAGGTAACAACGGGAAGCGAAATGCCTAATACTCGGCGCCTTCCTCTTCAGCGTCTGCTGAGTCGGTGCCTACCTCTTCGTAATCCTTCTCCAGTGCAGCAAGATCCTCTCGTGCCTCTGAAAACTCACCCTACGACGCGATGAGATCTTTGAAGTACGAAGAAAAGACGACATACCTCTTCCATTCCTTCACCAACGTACCAGTGCACGAAAGCACGCTTCGAGTACATCAAATCAAACTTGTAGTCTGGCGTAGCATCAATGCGTCTGAGGGAAATCACTGTTTCAATTTTAATGACTGACCAAGACGACTCCACGCAACAGATATGGCAGTAGTGCTGCATCACAAGGTCAGCTGATATACGGCCCTGGACTTGAAGAAACTCACTTTGACAACATGCAGAGGCTGCGGCTCGTCTTCGCAAGGTCGCCAGTGGGGATGTGAGCCGGGGGTTCATTGCAAATTCCGAGCTTGAAACCGGTGGGGCACCAGTCGACAAACTGAATGGTCCTCTTTGTCTTGATGGTGGCAACGGCGGCCTGGACATCCTTTGGAACGACGTCCCCACGGTATAGGAGGGCACACGCCACTATCGCAAGGGATCAGCATGTCATTGCGAGTAGTTGCTTGCCAACATACTATATTTGCCCTCCTTGGGATCACATTTCACCTAGGGGGGGGGTTCAGGGTTAACTAAAATGATAGCATCATCTTATCCAAACAACACTACCATCTGATGTCCGCTTTCAAAGCAAGAGAAAGTCATCTCATTCACCGAGTTTTGTTCGTGAGTAGCTTTCTCAGCGGAAAGCAATGGGGCATAAGTAGCAAGCGGGAAATGAATACGCGGGAAACTAGACAGTTTTATCGGAAAACGAAAACAGCGACGGAAAACTTCATCACTCACGGAACCAGGTTAGTCTGAAACTCAGTTAGGTCGACGTTCAAAGAACCGTCGAACCGGAGAGAGGCAGTAATCGAGGAGACGACCTGCGCAATCAGACGGTTTAGGTTGGTGAAGCTGGGTAGCGGGACGCCTAGGTTCTTCTTGCAGATAGAGTAGATGGCTTCGTTGTCAACCTATTTCAAGGATGCATTAAATACCAATCGGTACTTTTTTGGTTTAGGGTTTACCATAAAAGAGCAATCCGAGTGCTCGAGAGTCGTGTGAGTCGTGAGAACGGAGTTGTACGGTTCGACAACGGAGCTAGAGAGCTGGGGAGCAGGGTATACGCAGAACTCTAGCTTGGACTTCTTTCCGTAGTCAGCTGAGAGCCGTTCCATTAGAAGAGCACCGAAGCCCGATCCAGTGCCACCACCGAAGGAGTGGAAGACGAAGAAGCCTTGCAGACCAGAGCAGTTGTCGGCGAGGCGACGCAGTTTATCCATGACTGGGTCAATGAGCTCCTTTCCTACGGTGTAGTGACCACGGGCATCTGCGAGGAGATGGCGATCGAGAAGCGATAAGAAGTTGCGTTTACCAATACCTGGGATGGAGAGGCTTACAATTGTTGGCAGCATCCTCTTTGCCGGTGATCATTGTTTCAGGGTGAAAGAGTGATCTGTAAGTACCAGTCTTGACCTCGTCCACGGCACCGGGCTCCAAATCAATGTAGAGGGAACGGGGCACATGTTTCCCAGAACCTGTTTCGGAGAAGAACGTAGAAAAACCATGATCAGTGCTCGCACTGGGGTCAGCGACGCGACCGTCAGGCTGAAAATGGGATTACGGTGGGTTCTGGAAGAGAGAGAGAAGAGCGTACGTTTAGACCGTGTTCCAAGGTGTAGAGCTCCCCTGGAGAATAGTCAGTTGGTGACGGTGACTGAGAAGTTCGCAAACTCACAGCACGCATTGCCAATTTGGACGCCAGCTTGGCCGACATGGAGAGAGATGACTTCGCGCATGGTGGAGAGCTAAACGGCCGGGGTGGATGGAATGATCGTAGATGGTAGAGGACAAGCAAGGGGATAATGCAAAATTTGTCGGGATCGTGCTTATTTTAGAAATATCGTCGGCTTGAATTTCCTCGGAACCGGAACAACGCTGACTTCAGACTCAGTCGGTCGTTTTCCAATAAACGTACTCGTAATATTCATAAACCACGTTGGAAACACATTATAAAGACGACTAGCTTCGTACAGAAAACCAGGAGAAATCATGCAAAAGGCGGGCGTACAAAAAGGCGGTATATCTAGTACTCTCCTCCCTCCTCAACGTCAGCAGAGTCTATCCCAACCTCCTCGTAGTCCTTTTCAAGTGCGGCAAGGTCCTCCCGCGCTTCCGAGAACTCGCCCTCCTCCATACCCTCACCAACGTACCAGTGGACAAAAGCACGCTTGGAATAGAGGAGATCGAATTTGTGGTCCAGGCGGCTCCACGCGCTTGAGATAGCCGTCGTGTTTGACAGCATGCACATGCTACGCGACACCTTGGCGAGATCACCACCAGGGATGTGAGCGGGTGGCTCGTTGCAGATACCAAGTTTGAAGCCAGTAGGGCACCAATCCACGAACTGAATGGTTCGGCGGGTCTTGATGATGCTGACAGCCGCGTTGACGTCCTTGGGAACGACATCACCACGGTAGAGCAATGCGCAGGCCACTAGTAATCGATTAGATAAATGATTACCACGAGGCATAAATTGACGTACTGTATTTACCCTCACGGGGATCACACTTGACCATCTGGTTACCTGTCTCGAAACACGAGAAAGTCATGTCCGCAACCGAATTTTGCTCATGGTGCGCCTTCTCTGCAGAGATAATGGGGGCAAAGGTAGCCAACGGGAAATGAATGCGAGGGAAACTACGATGTGCTCAGCTGCAGTACCATCATAGAGTGCGCCATAAAAGACTTACGGAACCAGGTTGGTCTGGAATTCGTTGAGATCGACATTGAGGGAACCATCGAAACGTAACGAGGCAGTGATTGAAGAAACGACCTGAGCGATCAAGCGATTCAAGTTGGTGAAGCTAGGGGACGTAATGTTGAGATTCCGCTTGCAGATATCGTAAATAGCCTCATTGTCAACCTAATTTCATCGGATCTAGGTAAGCGTGCCGCATGGATATACGTAATATACCCACTGACCATGAACGAACAGTCAGAATGCTCAAGGGTCGTGTGGGTCGTCAAGACGGAGTTGTAGGGCTCAACGACAGAGTTTGCCATGGTAGGAGCAGGGTACACGCTGAACTCCAACTTTGACTTTTTACCATAATCGGTTGAAAGACGTTCGAGAATCAAAGCACCAAAGCCCGATCCAGTGCCGCCACCAAAGGAGTGGAAGACGAAGAAGCCCTGCAGACCACCACAGTTATCGGCGAGGCGACGAACTTTGTCCATGACATTGTCGATCTGCTCCTTGCCAATCGTGTAGTGACCACGAGCGTCTTGGATCGAGAAGTGAGATAAAATAGGATAGAGAAGCTGGGCGACATACAGTTGCTCGCGGCATCTTCTTTACCCGTGACCAGAGTCTCGGGGTGGAAGAGACTCCTGTAGATGCCAGTCCGAACTTCGTCGATCACGTTGGGCTCCAGGTCAATGTAAAGCGACCGAGGAACGTGTTTTCCGGATGACGTCTCGGAGAAGAACGTGCTGAAACCACCATCATTAGCGGATGGAGAACCTTCGACAAGGCGACCATCGGGCTAGATATGACGGATCAGCGGGAACCAGACAAAAGAGCGGGGGATGAAATTACACTCAGACCGTGTTCGACGGTGTAGAGTTCCCCTGTGAAGATATATAAGCACCGATTGCATGTAGATACGTGTGCGACGCGTGTAGATGGCGTGCAAGAGACGTACAACAGGCATTTCCAATCTGGACACCAGCCTGGCCGACGTGGACAGAGATGACTTCACGCATGATTTGAGGAGGGTTGGCTGGAAAGGGAGGCGGATGAGTTGGGCGGACGCGAAAAGACGCGTAGAGTACTTACTGGAGAGAGGCAAGGACGAATGGTGGCCGAGACAGGTGGGCCCAGGGTTAAAAAGGTCGAGAAACACATGGTGGTTATCTAATCATTCCCACGCGTCGGCTAGTTTATGTCAGTGGACGTGCAGCGGGCTCGTGAAGTCCATAGCACTCGTCATGATCACCTTCAGGCCACTCGCAGGTGCTGTCGGCGCGCAGAGCCCCGCCCCGCTCGCGTATCTCCTCCAGGTCGACGACGTCCGCGTCCTCCTCGACTGCGGCTCTCCCGACTGGTCCCCCGAACAGCCCTCTCCCGCCGACTCTTACTGCACCGCCCTACGAGAGTGCGCGTCTTCACCCCCTCCTGATCCCGCCTCACCCTTTCCACAGGTGCGCCTCCAACGTCGACCTCGTCCTTCTCTCCCATGGTGATCTCGCACACGCCGGCCTCTACGCCTACGCCTACGCCCGCTGGGGCCTCAAAGCACCCGCATACACGACCATCCCCGTCCAGGCCATGGCACGCATCGTCACGCTCGAAGACATCGAGGGAACCCGCGACGAACAAGACGTCCCCGGGGAGGAGTCACCCAGCGTCTCTGACCCGCAGTCACTCACCTCCCTCAATTCCCCCCCTCCCAAGTACATCGCCACCGCGAACCAGGTCCACGAGGCCTATGATGGTGTCAACACGCTCAGATATTCCCAGCCCACACACCTCCAGGGTTAGTTTCGCGTGCCCCGGATTGCATGTATTTACTCCCATAATAATAATAATGATATTTAACATGCTGCACAGGTAAATGTCAAGGTATCACTATCACACCCTTTTCTGCTGGACACACCCTCGGTGGCACGATATGGAAGATTCGTTCTCCATCGGCCGGTACAATCGTCTATGCTGTCAACATGAACCACATGAGGGAGCGCCATCTCGATGGCACGGTCCTCTTTCGCCCATCTGCAGGTGGTATTTTCGAGCCACTTGCTCGACCCGATCTTTTCATAACCGACGCAGATCGCGCAAACGTCATAACAAGTCGAAGAAAAGACCGTGATGCAGCGATGATTGGTGCGCCTCGGTCTTGTCCCCTTCCACTTCCGAGCAGCTCACCCTCTGTCTCCCAGATGCCATCGGCGCCACCTTGTCATCCAGGTGTTCTCTTCTGCTGCCCTGCGATGCCGGTCCTCGGTTGCTCGAGTTGCTCGTGTTACTCGACCAGCACTGGAAATATGCAGACTTCCGCTACCCCGTCTGCCTGTTGTCTCGCAACGGACGCGAAATGCTGACATTTGTCCGAAGTATGATGGAATGGGTAGGTGGTACTGTTAGCAAAGAAGACGTCGGCGTCGATGGCTCTGGTAAAACGGGATCTAAACGACGGCGAGCAGACGACGAAGCAGATGATGAAGCTTTGGGCGCGTTCGCGCTACGGTTCAAGTGCGGGCATATTTCTCCTCCCTGTCTCGCACTCACCTTCCGTTCAGATATCTCGAGTTTTTCTTGAATCCACAGGCACTCGTACAGAAATACTCATCAAAAGAACCAAAACTTATTCTTGCTGTCCCGGCATCTCTCTCACACGGACCTTCCAGGTCGTTATTTGTTGACTTTGCAGCGGTTCCTGGCAATGTTATACTCCTCACGAACACAGGAGAAGAAGGGACACTCGCTCGCATGCTTTTTGACAGATGGAACAGCTCTCAAAGAGGCGATGATACCTGGGACAAAGGCAAGATAGGGAGCAACGTCATGATGGACGGATCTCTTCACCTGAGGGTACCTTTAATCTTTCTCAGTCAAACGTTGTACGCTGAAGCTCTCCCAGATGAATTCGAAAGTCCCTCTTCAAGGTGCTGAACTGGAATCCTACCTTGCTAAAGAACGCGCAATCAAAGAAAAAGAAGCGGCGCAACAGGCCGCCATCGTCCGCAATCAACGCATGCTCGAGGCGGACGAAGACGAATCCGACGAGGAATCCGACTCTGACGAGGAGGACGAAGTCGAGCGTGCGTTGGATGACGATCAGATGGACACGACCGACGGCGATTCCGTGGTGCCGACTTCAACACGTAGACGGAAAGCGGACAAGATCGAGGACAATACCGACTGGGGACTTGATATGGACGACGGACTAACCAAAACATTGCTATCGTTCGATATCTATCTCAAGGGCAATGTCTCCAAGGCCACATCATTCTTCAAGAGCACAGGTGGTCATGCACAACGATTCCGCATGTTCCCTTATGTCGAAAAGAAGCGGAAAGTCGACGAATATGGCGAAACCGTTGACGTCGGAATGTGGTTGCGTCGAGGTAAGGTCTTTGAGCAGGAGGTAGAGTCCGATGAAGCCAAAGAGGCGAAACGGAAACAGGCGGAGGACGAAGCAAAGGTCATATTCTTCCCATTTTCAAGGTACTGACCTGACTTGACCGACGTGTTCTACAGACGGTGGTGCAAGAACCTCCTTCAAAGTATGTGGCGTCCGAGATCGAGATTCAACTAGCCTGCCGCCTCCTTTTCATTGATATGGAGGGTCTCAATGATGGTCGTGCCGTCAAAACTATAGTACCTCAAGTGAATCCTCGCAAAATGGTACGTAAAATGTCGCCCGTAGCAGGCATTGGATTAAACACCATCTCTGTAGATTTTGGTGCACGCCTCCATGGACGCGGCGAGAGCACTTATCGAAAGCTGTGGGCAGATCCGTGCGATGACTAAAGACATCTATGCCCCTGAAACGAGTGAGAGCGTACAAATTGGGCAACAGACCAACAGCTTCTCGATCTCGCTAAGCGATGAGTTATTGAGCACGCTCAAGATGTCGCGGGTACGTAACATGGCTTATCGCTCTAGGATGATATCCATGCTCACCAGTTGCCACTGATAGTTTGAGGACAACGAGGTCGGTTACGTGACTGGACGCGTGGTGAACCATTTCAGTTCCACTATACCGATTCTCGAGCCATCGGGTGTTTCAGTCCCGGCTGATGCGCATGTCAGGACTGACGCCCCTCATGATCGGGTACTTGGGTCGAGGCTAGCACGACCACTCCCGCGTTCGACAATGATCGGAGAGCTCAAACTAACAGCTCTCAAGGCCAGACTTGCATCCATCGGAATACCAGCGGAACTAATCGGTGAAGGTGTTCTTGTATGCGGCGCCGGAGCCAGACGAAGCCAATCGACGGACGACATCGAAGAAACTGTCGCGGTTCGCAAGACAGGTCGAGGAAAGGTTGAACTCGAGGGCAACGTCTCGAGCGTCTATTATACGGTACGAAAAGAGATCTACGGGCTACATGCGCTTGTAGCTGCCTAGCATCATGTAATGATATCCCCATTAGTACCTGATCCTATGAACGAGTTTGACCAAAATCATCATCACGCTCCTTTCCCCGCGTCCTCTTTCAAACTGACTATCTTGTTGAGTACCAAGACATCGCCCTGATTCATGCCGAGGGAATTTGGTGAGTCATCAAGCGTGGACAAGTGGGAATCCGAGTCCACAGAGAAGTATGCGACGCGTAGGCCCTGGAAGCGAATGCACTCCTTGCCAACGAGTTGTTCAGGAGTGACCACAGGAGTCTTAGGATCAAAGACCTGCTGAGCCCCATCCGCTTTTGACTTCTCAGCACGAGCCCTAGCCTCTGCGAGTGCATTCTTCACGGACTCCCTTGCCAATGGCCAAAAACCAACTTCAACCATGGCGCCCTTCACGACGTCCATGCTATGCGGGTTGATATCTACTGTGAAATCGGGCACTGCAGCCAATGGATTGTCGCTCTTGAACAGGGGGTAGAAAATCCGTGTTTCGTCCACGCGGACAGGACTTCCAGACGGTGCATGCTCTGCGACCCACTGGATATATGTCTTCGGTTTCGCATTCCCTTTGTCTTCGAGTCTGCAGACAAGTTCTGTAACCTGACCAGTGGAAGGATCTGTCTTGTACGATGTGCATGTGATAGGATGCGGCGCTTGGAAAAGACCGACAGTCTTGCCTGGAGCGAGCCGGAAGTAGTCCTTGGAGTCTTCCAACCTGAAATCGTCGGCATCGATATAGATAGTACGTGTGAATGGAATAGTGGAGGTTCCAAGCTCAGGAACTTTGGGATGTAATGGTTTCTCTACCATGAGGACATAATCTTCAGGTAGGTTCTCGATAGTAACTTTGAGGGGACGCAGCACCATCAACAGTCGCGGTGCTGTTCCCTCCAGAAATTGCCGGATGGCCTGATCAAATCGGCCAATCTGGATGTTTGACTCAGCTGTGGAGACCCCAAGAACGCTCACGAAAGACAGGATCGCTTCTGGGGGAACCCCTCGACGGCGAAGTGCGATGACAGTATGAAGCCTTGGGTCGTCCCATCCGGTAACATATCCTTCGTTGACGAGCTGCAGGATCTTCCGTTTCGAATTTATCGTTCCTGTTACATTCAACCTTCCAAATTCGGACTGCCTTGGCTTGTACACTTCGAGTGCGTCGCAAAGCCATTCGTATGACTGGCGGGAAGTAACGAATTCCGTGGTGCACAGCGAATGTCTATACGCCGTTTTAACTCACTCTCGACAACGCAGAAGATGGACGACGCACGATATGTTCTCAAAACTGTCAACGAGACAGTGTGTAAAATCATATGTAGGATATATTTTCCATTTATCGTGCGTACGGTGGTGCGACGCGTCCAGAACCCGATAAGCCGTCAGGTCCCACATCTTAGGATTGGGATCGGTCAGATCCTGCTTCATACGCAAAAACGCTTCTTTGGGACGATAGAAGCCATCCTTCATTTTCAGGAACTCTGCAAGGGACTCTTCAACCGGCCTATCCCTGTGGATACATGCACGGGGAGCAGCAACCTTTTCACCCCTATCGGCCTTCATCTGCTCCTCTGAGCACGGTGCTTGAGTAGGAGTTGAAAACCGGACAATGGCCACTCACGGGAACAATGACAAACATATGCCTTGTCTCGTTTAATTAACTCTATGGCAAGCTCATACAGTTGGTCGAAATAGTCGCTCGAGTAAGTGATCTTCCATGGTTCAAAGCCAAGCCATCGAACGACTTCGATGATGCTCGTGAAATATCTTGCTTCCTCCTTCTCGGGGTTGGTGTCGTCGAAGCGAAGGTATGTTCTCCCGCCGTGATGTGCAGCATATCCAAAGTCCACAAAGATAGCTTTGCAGTGACCTATGTGCAAATACCCATTCGGTTCTGGGGGGAACCGAGTATAAACCCTGCCATCGGTAACGGCCAAGTGTTTATCGCGAAGTTCGGGTTTAATTTGCGTGTTTTGACCTGGTTTGTGGAGCGCGCCAAGGAAACCTTCCTCGAATACTACCTTCCTAGATTTGGCCCTCTGTGCAGCGTCAGAGACTTGCGTCGCAGTGTTGTCCGATGTTTCCCCAGTGGTCGACGCGTCGGTTTCCTTCTTTGACTCCTGAAGAGAGTCATGAGATCATGACACGGTACAAAATATGATCGGTGTCGCCTACCTTTACTTTGGGCTTCGCAGCCTCCTTCGCGCCAAAAACCTGCGTAAAGACGCGTTCGACGGCGTTTTTTATTTCAAGCGGATTTGCCCATCGCAAGGAAGGGATGTTCTTCACTCCGCCGATGACGGCTCCGAGGCTGGTCCACCCGGACACGGAGTGTGACTGAATGTATTCGTTCACGAAGGCATCTAGCTGAACCGGCGTAATACCGAACCCTAATCGTATAATCGTTGAACGACCTACAGACCCCTGGCACGGAGATTGTAGACCCACCAACGCCACACGTCTCGTCGAACTCGGCCTCGTTCACCGGCAGCGCGTGAGACTCGAAAAATTTAGTGGCAACTAATCGTAATGATGTCCATTGATCGCTGGAGAGAGCACATGACAGCTAGAACTACGGACCGTTTACTTGATCCACCGACTTGAGCTTCTCTTCACGGATGGCTTTGACGATGTAGCCTTGCTTGGCATCGTCGACATTTGGCGCTTTAGTGAGCTGGACAGCGAGCGCTGCAATTAGCACGGCTCGTTTCTCCCCGAGAAGATCCGATTCAGAGGTGAGGTTGTGCGAGAGGATGAGGTTTCTCATAATCGTGGCACTCTTTGCGTTCTTGGCTGCCTCAGCAGCCTTGGACTTCGATAACCCTAAAGACTGGAAGAGAGAAATGGAGGTATCGGGAGTGTCTCCCTGTGCGGCCATGGTAAGGAATCGTTGTAGGTTTGGAGAACAAAGCAGGCCTATTAATGTGATGTGAGTCATCTGTTATCTAATCTATCACAACTACCGCCATACTAGTGGTAGATAACATCGCACAAATTCCCTACTATCTGTCGCTTCGGTCGACCGTCAGCCCGTTGGCCAATCACTCTAATCTCCATCTTCTTCGTCGACGAACCCGCAGTCGTCCCACTCCCATCGCCATCCAGAAATGCCAAGGAGAGATGTAGTATCTTGTCTAAGATCAATCGCGCTGCCTTACTAGATATGAGTGGCAAAACCCGGAAGTCCGAGAAAGTAATATGTTCGGATCGAACTTTCTGGTGTTAGACCCTCAGCTGTTGTTTGACGAGAATAGAACGCACCAATAGTCAATAACTCCCACCGGCCCTCTGTCCAAGATTTTCCAGCTTCCATCAAGCGCTCAAAGTGATCTTTCCAAAGGGTGAACTTTTCCGAGTTTATGACTAATATGCTGGGTAGACGTTCGTCTTTGAATCTTTGGTGGGGTAAGGGACCCGGAGAGGGTAATGGTTCAAGCCAAGGATCGAGTATCAGGGCTTTCTGAACGGGTATCGGAGGCTCATTATCCGGGGGTGCATTGGAGAGCATTGATAGCTGTCCCACCCAGTCAACGCTTTCCCGTGAATGAAACGAATGACCTTGATACTTACGACAGTGGTTCCGCCGAACGAGTGTCCAGCGAGTACAACATTCTCTTCGCATTCAATTGGCTTCTTCGGCCCGACTCTGGACCATCTTGACCAATCGATGGAGGTATCTCCTGTGGTTCCCAAAGAATATCGAGTGTCTTCGCGACCGTCGCGAACTAAATCCCGAATTGCTCGGAGCGCGTGGTATATTTCCTGTCTTCTAAAGTCGAGCTGTTCACCTCGAAAAGATAGCATATTACATTCTTCAGCAGGATGGTCGGGTGGCCAGCTTAAGATTGAACATGGTCAAGGAAATTGCCGATATTGGAACATCTTAGGCTTACACTAGATTAGTCTCCTTGATGTATAGGATTGGATCGGAGGACGAAGGCATAGCAGCATGCCCCGATCCATCCCTGTGTTCCATGGCAAGCACTACACGTCCAGAAGATGCGATCCGTGTGCAGAGTTGGCTATACCAGAGTGAACAACGGGGACCCTTGGACGAAACGCACGGTTACCTGTACGCGGTTCTACTGCCCCCCAGTCCATGCGAGAAGATGACCAGTGGCCAGGGAGAAGACCTGGAGGATTCAGTTTGTGTGATAGTGTGGGGGTTAAGGAGTGGTGCTTCAGGATGAACAGGTATCTACGGGTAACTCGGTCGGATATGTAAGAGATACGAGGGATAATTACGAACCTTGAGTAGGACGCCAAAGAGATGTACGAGCGGCCATAATATCCATAAGGATAAGCCTGTTGGGTGATTAGTAAAGTCGAACACAACGCTCTAGACTCAGTTACCAGAATAGTTGCTATAGCCTTGCAGTGAAGCTGTCAACGGACTGAATTTAATAATGCCGCTCAGTAAACACCAGGCAAACCCAGGGAGCCCCGACGGACCGAAGTAACCAGCTAAGGCCTCTCGGAGTGCTTTTCAGCGGGACATCAGCGGGGTAATAAGCAGTGAAGGCGACTTCCTCAAGCACGAGAGCATGTTTCAAATCAGAAGACGTCCCCAAGCGGACCTTGGCACAGCTGACGGGACGTCGTTGAACAGCCAATTTGAAAGTTGTCGCTCCGACAGGAAATGGACCTCCGGGATTGGGTAAAAACATTGGACTTGAAACACGACACGCCGTCCACCAGATGTTCTCTGAAAGGTACCGTGGTGCCAGGAAGCGCGGAGTCGAGGCTGGGTCGTTATTCGATGAGTTTGTCACCAAGTCGATGACATGATACGTCCAGGAGAGAATGATAGTTGACCTCTTGCTCTTTAGCGCAGTTTTAGAGATTTATATCATCTAGGTTGTGAACGGTGAATATGAGCGCAGCAACCGGAACGAGATCATAGCCGGAAAACCGGTTTGCCAACGGGATGCGGCGGCTGATTAGATTGATTGATGCTGAAGAATGCAAGTTTCACATATGAAACATCTGATCATGCGGAATGGTACAGAACGACCCTCGTCGTTCTTTCGCCACGCGTTCTCCAAATCAATGGTAAGCGATCACTATACACGCAAGCTGCCTTACAGCTTTAAAAATGCGACGGAAGAACTCAGTGGACGTGTTGCTAAATCAAGGAAAATCAGGCTCAGCAACTGGGTTTGTCGCAAGGTCACCGCCGAACAGTCTTCCGAAATTGAACCGAGCCTTGTCCACCCACAGGATAGCCGCACTGGCACGACATATCGCGACAGCACTCGAATTGATAAATGACATGGCAACGCGGCGACAATACAGGGTAGAAATATAGGAAAATACATGCATGCTTGTGATGTGTCCATCGTCAAGTGGGAATTCAAGCGTCACGGTCGGTAGATGCCGAGGACTCTTTAGCATGGACATCATCGTCCATCTTAATCAAAGGGGGTTGTCGACGGAGAACGGATTCCTTGGACTGGTGTCCACACCGCTGGTGCTGGCACTGGGTCTCACTAGTGTGCCACGCCAGGCTGGAGAAATTGAGTCTTGCGAAGGATCCTGGTTCGCAGACGGTAAAAAACCAGGCATCACCTGTGGATACGCGGAAGGCGGAGCGTGGAGAACGCATCCTTGCGAAAAAGGTCTACCAGAAGGAGCCGTTTTTCCTGCTCCATTAAACTTCTCAATGGCTCGAGCCCTGAGAGTGTTGGCGGAAGGCTGGTGAATGATCCGGGCCGTTTGAGACAACAAGGGAATGTCGTCCGAAACATCCGTGGGCAAGGGAAGTTGCCTTGGGCCACGAGACCCTTGAGCAAATTTGTCCTTCTGAAAGGTGGTCGACTGTTGCTTTACAAGCGAGATTCGATCGTCCAACGTCTCCTCTGGTTGAGCCCTTGGGATAGGCGGGTGTGGGACGATGTGAGCGGAGGTCTGCTTTCCGAGCTCCCTGTGAAGGATCATGATCTGGCTCTTCAGCACGACTGGGAATGCTACCCCCTCGTCGTTATTTGCATTAGTGATCCGTACGAGGGTCGACACGCTAGGCAGAGACAAAGATTAATGATATGAGGGCAAATATGCGTCAAAGGTCTAACTCACAATGCTTCTTTCATATATGCAAAACTGAATCCTTGTGTCAGGTTTGCCACTTCCTCGACGAGAGACTCTGGGAAGGATATCTCGTCGTTGTCCTTGAGCTTCTCTTGCCAATACTTGGCATACAGCACACGCTCTTGGTAGTCAGGATCATCGAATAGACTGCTTGACTAGTGAGCGGGAGTGATTGTTATGAGTTTATCAACTCACTATTTCCGATCGAACCTGCTGGGCCGGTTGGACAAGCCGGGATCGAGTTTATCGAAATGATTGGTAGACGCAATGACAAGCAACCCCTCGTTCCCTTCGAGCCCATCAAGATGGTTGAGGAAAAACGATCGGTTCCGAACGTTGATCAAACTGTCGAGGTCCTCCAATATCAACTAAACGGTATTCAGGCTTATTTATAAGATATCTGTTTCGTCCAATAGTACATACCACACAAGGGGCCAACTGACGTGCCTTGAGGAAGACGGCCTGCATAGCTGCTTCTTCGCCTTGGAAGTCTCATGCATCCATGTAAGTTCCCTACGATCATTCAACTAGTTTCTTCACTCACTCTGGAAAGATTTCACGTAGAGTGGGGTGAACCCACGTTCGGTGCAGGTCTTCATAATGACTTTGATGCTGATGGTTTTGCCGTTTCCTAGTAAGGACATCCTGTCAGCGTATATGCGAGCGGGTCGATTAAGAGTCTTGCCTGGGGGACCATACATGATCAAGCCACGCTAGGATGAATCGTGAGTACACTCTGTCACAATACTAAGGTGCGACAAATACCAACCTTCCACGGAATGGATAGTTTCTTGTACGTCATCTCTGAGTTGAAGAACCCGTAGATATCTTTCTGCAGGGCCTTCTTGCTCTCCTCCCTCATGACGACATCATCCCAAGACGAGTCCTTGATCTCGAGCCAGAGTGCTGCGTTTTTGGACCAGCCACCCTGATTAAAGACCCAGACCTCATCGTGGGTCTGTTCTGTATAGAGGCAAGCAGTGAGCACGAGGTCTCGTGCTGGCTGCTCAGGACCGTCATGAAGGATGAAGTGGACTGTCTTGGTGAAGTTCCCATTCTGAAACTAGTCCACAGATCAGCACGTCAAAGCTTTTTCGTTCATGGGTCACTCGTACGTTTGTGATGTGCACCACAAAATCACTCTTCTGCTCGACACCGGTTAGCGGTGTCCCAATGGATAGACGGTTCTTACATTCCAAGTTATCCTATACGAGCCGGTGATGATATTGTCGACGAGCGATCCAGCTACCTCGCCCGCGATGCGTCCGGGTGTTGGTTTAAATACGACATCTGAAACTTGTTCCGCTTCATCAGAATCTGAAGGATGGATTTTGATATCAGGAAGCGCAGGGAGGCTGGTGAGCCTGCGGTCGTCCGAGACGACGAGCGAGTACCCTGGGTACAGTCTCCGCAGGGCGTGCGCGCTGCAGAGGAAGGACTCGCTCAGTCGATCGATGTCGTCGATCAAGTATACATGACGACTTACGCAATCAGCTCGGGGGTGGCATGCTTGGCAGAGGCTGAGGTGGACAAGGTGAGCGCTCGACAGGGGGACAAGGACTGGCTTGGAACACAAACATTGGTCCACCCATTTCTCATAAAAGCTGGTTGGAACTTGAACAGTGCCCGGCCGAATGTCTACGTATTCAATGTCCTGTTGAAGTACCTGTGTCATGCTTGAACTTGCGCTGGAACGTCTCGGTATCGACCCAGGACTTATAACACCGTAACTCCACAGCATTGCAAGGCACGGCGTCCGCTGCGCATCTGGCAGGGGCCAAGTTTCCAAATGCGGGCCAGCGACTGAGTTGAAATGCTGGCCAGACTGATTACCGGAGTCTTGAATAGGCTCAGCTTCTGGAACGGGCGTCTGTTATCAAAGCATGTCAACTCAGCCTCTCCTCCAACGTACTGCCTCCAAGCGCATCGCCCTTCCAATCAGGGTAGAACCCAAGGTTTCATTTGCGAATGAGAGAACATTTTTGTCATGGCTCCACTTCACCGTCGTTCTTGGTGGGCTTGCTGTCGGTCTACTCAACTTCGGGGACCAGGTGCGCACTCTCTTTCTGTAGTGACGATGTCCCGCTGATTCCTCTCCGGTTCTCAGGTTGGAAGGATTAGTGCTGCAATGTTTTCAGCCGTTGGTATGTCGCTCGTGACCAACGCAGGAGCGCACGTCTGACAACCAGTAGCCATGGCCGTGATGGTGTACGCTCTGTATACTTACCACTGGCGAGCCGCGTCCATCCGTCGCGGCGGCCGTGGACCTTATGACGATCGTGTGGGGCCGGTCAGTATCGCTATCGCTATCGGTTATACTGAGCACTAATCGGACCACGATAGACCGTCCTGTGCGTTGCACTGCTCAGTGAGTTCCAGTTTTTGTCCTCCCTTTTCCGCTGGATGGACGTAATGACCTTCTTCCAAGTTGCTATCGTCGTCAACTTTTTCCTACGGTTTTCACGCGACTGAGGGACATGTACTTGGCGTTATAATCTGCTCGATCAATGTAAAACGTTATCTGAACGTGCACATATTATATGATCTGCATAGGACATCAAGAAAATCACCCCCTCTTCTGCCTCTTGGTCCCTGTGCGTGTGGGTAGTGACGCAGAAGTATCGATCGAGGAAACCGACATGGAGCGGCGCGACTGCGAGAAAATTCAGTACGCCCGAACCTGTCAACCTGGAAAGTAGCGCACCTGTTTTCTGCTTCTGCCGCTCCTCACGCTGACGACGCTCTGAGCCCTATCTTCCATTTCCCCTTCCCCATCTTTATCTTCCTTGGACTCATCGACATCCATGGGGAATATTGACTCCTTGCCATCTCTATCGACACTCTCGCTCTCTCTGATACCCAGCCTTGCCTTTAGTACTCGAACATCCTGCTCCACCCTATCCACGACTTTTTTGGTCTCGATCAAGGCAGTTGTAGCATCTAATAGCGATTCCAGCTGAGAGCTGTTTTCCCTCGTTGGCATCACCAAACGCGCGTATATAATGCCCAGCTCAGCAAGTGCCTGTGTGACTTTGGGTGCTATGGTCGCCTTTGGAACCGGAAGTTTGAAAGTGCGAAGGTGGACAGGGACGTGAGTGACTTTTGTTGTGTTGGTCGAGCCAGGGGAGGGTTCGACCCGAACGATGCAATGTTGCGCATCTGTAGTCGGATGAGTTGGAGACATTGACTGGGCGCGTCGATCTCACCGTAGATAGCAGACTTGGCTGAGGGTGCTTTTTTGGTTATGGGCGGGCCGAGTTGAATAATGTTGGATGGGGTAGGCGGTAGATCAGTGTCTAGGCCGGTGCCTTTCTTCTTCTTTTTGATGCCTTCGATGGAGAGGGCTGAAGGGCCGTCTTCCTCGACGACGATGTCAGGAAGACCAGAGTCAACTCCGAGCAAAGTACGCAGGAGGTCGTCACGTTCTTTTCTGAATTTGCGCTCGTTTTGCTCGAGTCGCTTGAGCTCTATGAACAAGGCCTCTTCCTCTGCGATTTCTTCGGGTGTTCGATCTTCGAGACTGGCAATGTAATTTTTGCGCATCTTTTCTCGTTCTGGATTGGATTGGCGTGAGGTATAGTGTAGTGGTGGAATACAGGTGATGATGGGGATACCTTTGTCGAACTGGTAACTATTGAGGAGCTGAGATTTGCTCGACTCGTCGCCGGCCCATGGTCGATTCCTGATGAGCTTGCGACAGACGCTGTAATAGCGGTCTTTGATGTCCTGTTTCGCGATGTCAATATGTGGATAGATGATGTGAGGAAAGGTTACCTCGATCGCGCGCACGGGGAAGTCAGGGTAATCGTAGCGGTCGTGTATGACATACCAGCGGAGATCATATTCTTGTACGATCCTGAACAGATAGTCTGTTTCCTCCTTTGACCATTCATTGTCTGTGGACAGACAGCTGTGAGACGCGCACAGGGGGGATTGGAGCGACGAACCCTCCAAGAGACGAGTGTACTCATCCTGAGAGTAGTTGTACGGCTTTGGCTGTACGTTGTACGTTGCGAACGGATACTCTGGGCGAAAATGTGCGGGGAAGCGAGGGAGATGGAGAATATGACGTACCACCGTCGGGGTCGGTCACTTTGACCCAGTGAGAGAGCTGTAGGGCATCTGAGCGGGCGCTGTTTCTGAACGATCTGTGTTCCCTGTGTGGATGGTTGGGGTATATCTGGGGAGGGGTGAAGCGGCATACCATTTGACGGTACCACCACCGCCAAAGTTGGGTTTCTGTTTGAGTCTCGGTTTTGCGAGGTGGGCAGCGAGGGACGGGGCGGAGGGGCCGATGAGAGAGTATAGTTCGCGAGAGATGCCGTCTGGTTTCTTCGCGGAGGAGGTGTGGGACCTGCGGGTGTGGGATGTGGACTGGGGCAGCGAGAGGGCACTCCGTATGTCGGATGCGGAGACGGCCATGATGAGAGAGAGAGAGTCTGCTTACATAACACGAGTTGTCAATCTTGGCTGACAACCGCCCCATAACGACAAACTCTCGCTCGATTCATTCATTCATTCATTCATGCACTTTCCCTTCCTTTTCATTCTTTTTTCATTCGCCAGTGCCTTTCATTCCCTTCACTACGCCCAGCATCACCGGCTACAGCGTGCACCGCTCCTCGTCGACGCCATTCCTGCCATGTCCTCTCTTTCTCTCCCCCCTTCCTCCATCCTCTCCTCCATCCCCACTTCCCTCTCCATCCCCCTCTCCTCCTCCTCCCCCTCCCCCTCCCCCTCCCCC